>JANZLX010000003.1:31728007-31762344 GCA_025531955.1 Erythroxylum orinocense | reverse complement strand
AATATTTATTTGAAATATATTTTAATTATTAAATCAAAATTTATTTGAATATTTATATATTTTAAATTTAATTATATATAATTTAATTATACAAATTAAGTAAAAATTAAATTATTCATAATTTTATTGATAATTAATTTTAATTTATTAAATATATAAACATAATGTTGAATTAAATTATTCATAATTTTATTAAATAATTAAATAATAAATATCAAATTAATTATAACAAACAAAAACAAGAAATAAAAACCACTTTTTATGATTTTCGTAATTTTTGAAAACTTGAAGAAACCAAAACAAAAAACAAAAACAAAAAATACAAACAAAAAAGAATTTTTAATGAATTTGAAAACAAATACAGAAAATCAAAAATAAAAATGGAAAGAAACACCTCTTTGTGGTAATTTTTTTTTAATATTCAAGATAAGAAGTTTTAATACATCAGACTGAATTATAAGAATTGAATTGAAAAAATAGATTATTGGTTAACATATGCATACCTCGGGGATTACCATGACCAACAACAGCTGCAGGAGGATATGCAGGTGAAGCAGCAGGAGTTGGCATTGGAAAAGTGTTATAAGCAAACATACCTGCTTTTCAAAATTTTGTATTTTAAACAATTAAACTCGCAATTTATCAAAATTGTTTTGAGTTGATCTTTGTTAGGAAATATATAAAATTAATTAAATTAGTTTCACGCAACAACGTAAGCTATTGTAGTGAAATGCTCACTTAATATAGTATCAGAGCCTTTGTGATTAAGTGATCGTAAGTTCAAATCCTACCACTCACTTATTATTCAGCAAAAATTAAAGTAAACTTGTGCAAGCTTTAAGTCCAAAAGGCTTTCACAAGAGGGAGTGTATTAGGAAATATATAAAACTAATTAAATTAGTCTTACACAATAACTTAAACTATTGTAGTGAAATAATCACTTAACAATTTTTGTAACTCGAATTCCATTGAAAACCCGATCAACTCGATTTTACCTGTTGACTCTGAAGGTTGCACCAGTCTGCCGACCCTACATGGAATGAAATGACAAAAAAAGTTCTTAGAAGTGGTAAAGAAATTGTACTAACCACATAGGAGTAAGTTTGCTGGAGGTGGTCGCTCCTTTGCAGGGTTTGGGTCATAATCATGTACTCGAATATATAGTTCTTGGCCTAAATACCAGTTCTTCAGCTTTTGAGACCTCAGGTTCCACATTCCTGGATTGTCCAGGTATGCATAAATTGCAGTCCATCCCTTTGGATACACTTGCACTGTTGATCTTACCACAGGATCATATAAGTTGTAGAACCTGCGAGCTTCTGATGTCCATTTTCCATCTCCAAGCCTAAGATCACAGCATATCTTCTATTTAGTTATTTAGAGCTCTGAGACTCGATTATGGTTGATTATGATACTTACCCTACAACATAGAACCCAAATCCATCCAAATGCCAAGAATCAATTGCAATCACATCATTCTCAAGCACAATTTCAATCCATCCTTTGTGATTTCCAGTAACGACAAAGACTCCATATGCAGCCTGATCATTGACAGAATGAGTTGGAAACCTATCTAGTTGGTAAGAACCAGTCAGATTCCCGAACTGATCAACAAGTTTCAATGGTGTATCAGGGACAGAGTAGGATATGTTGTTCGCTGCATAACGAGGAACACCTCCAATTTCAACCTCTGAGGATTCTAGGACGAAGGATTGTGATAAGGTAATGTTTGTCACGTTGAATGTTCCTTGTGGGTTTGGCCTAGCAGCTCCTGTTGTCATGTTCCAACTGTGAAATGCATATTGAACATGATCAGAAAGTTGAATTTGTGAAAAGGAATAGACTGATCAAGCCCTGGAAAAGTTACCTGATGGATCTAGCTTGATTGACTGAAAAAGTTAGATCAAAAGGATCAGGCCCTGAAGGGAGAGGACCATTAACTTGTGTAAGGGAATTGGAATAGTGTAGCACTCCTATACCCACAAGAGCGCTGGAGTTGCTGGTGTTCAGGAATTTAGAACTTGCTACAATGTAATAATCAGAGTCATCCTGATCAGCTGTGACGAGGACTGAGTAGGATTGACCAACGTGAACATCAAGCGAATCTATTCTTATCTGATTGGTGTAAGATCCTTCTGTTTCAACCAAAACCATCTGGTGCTTCTGAATCCTGAAATTGAAACTCACTGAACTCCCAACATTTGATATTCTGAACCTGTAAGTATTTCCTACATAACATAATCACGCAAACATCAGTATTATGTAGATCATTCTGCTAATTTCCAAGTTCAGGGATTTGCTACCTTTTGTGACAGTGAAGGACTCGTAAGCTTTAGACATGCGATGACCGTAAGGGCCTTTCCCATTCATAAGTATCATATCAGGAATGTTGTAGTATGCGATCACTGAGTTGCCCAACATCGATCTTGTGCTCTTTAAAGTTTTTTGAAACATTGATCGAGAAAAATTTTCAACATTGTTAAGAAACCAAAATCATTAAAGGAATGTCAGACAAGAACCATCATTCCCGAAAACTAACCTTGTAATTGTCATAAGACCAGTCTCCAATAAGAAGATCAAACTCAGCTTCTGGTTTAGGAAAAGGAACATTAATGACATAACGGTTGTTTACTCTGATTGGACCATATCCTCCAGCAGTTTTCTGGAAGTTGATAGAGGGAAAGTAGAAGAAACTGCCAATCTGGTCCTTGGTCTGAAACACGTATGTCCAGTTTCTTCCAGGCTGAATTGGACAGTTAGTACCAGAAACTCCATCTTGCCAGGAGTTCAGTCTTTGCTGTATCCCATTCCTGGAAGGCCATCACCATTAAAAACTTGCTCAAATTGATTGAAACAGACCGGTTATTTCAGCAGAAAAAGTACCATGTAAAGAGCAATGGTTCATCCAAATCGTTAAAAACATTCACATGCACGAAATCGTTAGTCGTAGCATTGATAAGCGGGCCGGGAAACAATCCGTTGATAGTGATAACCTGTTCAAGCAAAAGGGTAGCAGCTCACACACTAAACATTGGCAAGTGAAGCTGTAAAAACAAAAATTATGGTCAAGGATCACACAGGTTGATTGACCGAAGCAGGTTGAATGGTCGTGTCAAACGCAACCGTCCAGTTCAGAAAGATATCAGCACCATTAGCCACTGCAACAAGAACTGATATCCAAATCGTCCACACTAATAGAGACGCCATTGCGAGTGAGACCGAGAAATGATGGGAGTATTTATGTTGGGAAGTGAAGAATCCTAAGATCAGGTTTCAGAAGTACAAACAGAAAAAGGTGATGACCTATCGTTGATTCCAATTACACCATGAAAAGATTCCCGTAAAATAATATAACATATCCATCTTTCACAATGCCCAGTAAGCCGGCGAAATCCATATAAGTATTGCAGCAAAGATCATTAGCCTTGGATTGTTCAACATTGCTCAGAAGCCAGGTTGTAAGTTGCTGTACAAGTTGCTGTCTATGTTTGACAGGTTCTATGATCACTAGATTCTATTGGAGGACGGCTGCAGTAAAAACTAAAAAGTAGGAAGAGTTTCTTTTTCCACTCTTTAATGTAAGAATGTTACTTTAAGAACATAAAAGACACTAACTTTCTTATAATTTTACTTATTTTTTTATTATTTTGAATGATATAAACGTATTGTCTTGACCATACGTTTTATTTTTAATTTAGACTTGCAAAAAAATTACTATAAAAGTAAACCCGACATGATCCATCTTCATCTCTAGGTTCATGAGATTGTAGCTGTTACCATCCATCTAAATCGGACAGCCAAGATTTTCAGGAACACAAACATAATCTGCATTCAGTAATGTGTATAAATCTGCTTCATTCCGGCAACTTATGAAATAATTCTATAAAAAAGCCAACCATTCCAACCCTACACAAGTGACTACAAACCAGATGTTAACAGCTCTAACAGCTAAAGGAGCATGTACAAGTACAACAGCACCAAACATGAACCAATGTGGGGTCTAAGCAGAAGATCTGGCGTCCAGGAGATCTGGTCCCAAATGAAGACTGTCCCAGCAGGATGTTTTTTCTAGGAGCAGCAACCACTGTTATGATGTTCCTGATATTCTTGTTTCTGTTTCAGAATCTGCTGTTTCCCTGCTACAGATCCCTTCTCTAATAATGCAGGTGCTTCCAGGATCTGCAAAAAATCAAAATTTTTAATCAGTTTAAACATTTCATGAATGTACAAAGATATGGTCCATAATTAACATTCTTAAAACTTTAGGATTATATACAATATTTGTTGTAAAAATCGACCGGATTAGAGCATATTTGCAGCTAAATAAGACTGAAAAAATAGTAATGAACAAACAAATTTTACATGAAAAACTCCTAAATTAGAGAACCCAGTGTTCACAGCTGACCTCTTTTTTTTTTCCCTTCCTACTATTCCTGACTTTATGCAGTCGGCTGTCTTCTTTCTTGACTTTGATGCAGTCAGCAGCAACAATATTTTCAGTTAAATATACGCTCACATGAATCTAATCCAATTTTTCCTCGAGCACTTTAGAATTCTCTACTAGTATCAGAGTTAGGCTGATAAAGTCTAATACATAGAGTGGTCTAATGAATGATCATTCATGGAGTAATTTAAATGATTTCGCATTAGTAACAAGTTGAAGAAGAGTAAACCCCCATGTAAATGGATTAACATGAATGATAATTCAAGAAGTAATTCAAACAATTAGTATTAGTTTCAATTAAGAAGGAACTAACTCGATATATATAAATTCACTTCTAAAATAGAGATATTAAAATTTTAATTAAAATTGTCTCAATAATTTACATATAAATATAAAATTTATAATTTAGTCTTAAATGTTTTTAGTTGAAATTGTATTAAAGAATAATCACCTCACAAATCCTAAATCTAATGACGATCATTCCATTGTTGAGAAAAACTTACCTGTCTTACAAGCTCTATGAAACATTGATGAATGTTTTCTCTGGTTTTAGCACTACATTCAAAAAACGAGCATTTGAGCTCCCATGCAAGAGCTATTCCCTCTTCTGTAGATACTTCTCTTTCACCGTCCTGAAACGTATTATATCATCAGGATTAGTTTCTCAAATGTGTATAATAAGGGATGGCAAGGTTATGCATCAGGTTTGGACTTTTTAAACAAGAGCTTTTTTTTTCAAGTCTCACTCAGATTGAATCTTTTTTCTGAGGTTGGACTTGGGCTTGAGATCATTTTGTATATTAATGAATATTTATCTCAGACCTGCTGAATTTCAATCAAATCAAATGTTTAGAACCTGATCGAGTTCTAGATCAAAATCGAATAGGAAATGTAACTTACCCTGTCAACTTTATTTCCAACTAGAAACTTGATACTTTCAGGATTAGTTGAGTAAAGCTCAACTTCCCTCGCCCATACATCAGACAAGTTTAAGAAGCTTTCTCTCCTTGTCACATCGTAAACTAAAAAGGAGTTAAACCAGAGATGAATATTTGAGAAGACAATCTCTATACTGATTTGGATTAACAAAAACAGACTTGATTTGTGTGATAGCCTCATAAATGGCATTACAGAAACATAAATTTCTTACCAAGTATGATTCCATGTGCCCCTCTGTAGTAAGAGCTTGTCAATATCCCAAATCTCTCCTGGCCAGCTGCAATACAAGAAACATGGCAAGAAAATTAACATGTTTCACAGGAAAGTGAAACAACTAAACCTGTTTGGATACCAAGAAAATGGACGAAAATATGTAATGTCAAGAAGTCACGGAGCAGTAAATGAAAATTAAACCTGTATCCCAAATCGTAAGCTTCAACTTTTTGTCCCCAACGTTAAGCGTCTTGACCTTAAAATCTACACCTGTTAGTTCGGAGAAATGAATTAAAAATTTGAAAACTTTTATGAACAGGAAAAAAAAAAGGATTGAAACTCCAAGAAATTCATGAACGACTCGAAGTCAATATCATACATCTAAAAGGTAAAAAAGAGAAGGAAAAGATAAAGAAAGAACCTTGAACACGGAGGCCATGTTCCAAACACTTTATAAGCATGAGAGCAAATCAAACAGTATCTATGCTACTTCACAAAAACTCATCAAAACCCAGAAAAAGAATGACAAAAGAAGAAGAAGAAGAAGACGGTAAAAGAATCAAGAAACAGAGAGAGTACCAATGGTGGGAGTAAGATCATGAACAGAGTTAGAGATGAAACTCAAAAGAAGAGTACTCTTCCCAACACCAGAGTCTCCAATCAGCAATATCTTGAACGAGTAATCATAACTGTTGCTCCCTCCTTTACAAGAACTACCCTTCATTGTTTCTTCGTCCACATAAGCGATAAAGCAACAAACTTTGCCTCGAAAAGACCAAGTTGTCAGATATACACAGAGAGTCAAACCTCTGCTCTCAGCGTATCAAAACACGATACAAGGACTGTAATGGCGGGTAGTGCACTTGCGGGATGAATTCGTTAATTGGGTTTGTCTTTATTCATAGTTTAAATCACAAAAATTAAAGAAAATTAACAAAAATATTATTAAAATTAAGAATTATATTGAACAACGTTGAGCCTCGAGAGTGAGACAAGTGTGATCTGTGTTTGAAGAGTTACGTTGCCGACCTACTACGTTGTGTTCATCGGATCCATCGTATCTTGCCACCTACTTACTACATAATTAATGCTTATGTCCACTTGTGTATTAATATTTATTAATTCATACTAAAAATTAATTAATTAATTAGTCAATTTTATTAATTAATAAATTTTTATAAATAAATTAATTATTTAACAATATTTTTAATTAAAATTTAAATTCTTCTTTATATAAGAGTTTTTTTTTCAATTATATTTCAAATTATGTATTTTTACTTTATTTTTAACATGTTTTATGATTGATTAATACCGATTGAACCTTTTAAATATTAAAATTTTTATCTTATTGATTTTATTTTAGGTCAATTTTTAAAAATTGGAATTTTGTAGTCAAAAGCTAAGTTAATGCACTAAATTAATTATCAATTTATTTGTATTTATTTTAATTAATATTTGTTATATAGTTTTAATAATTTTAATTTATAGAAGTTTTGATGTGTTGCGTTTAGTTTTATAAGGAATATTAATCGCTTAAAAAGGAAATTAATTATTAATTACTAAGTCTTATGAGACTTTCTAAATAGACAAAACTAGGAGGCCTTTGATAATTATTGTCCTTTGAATACTAAATAAAATGTATTGACAATTTACTACAAAAAGATTTTTAATCATGATAAAATTTATAAATATTTTCTAAACAGTTTATTTACAATAAATTGTGATGAATTGACTATAATCTATTATTCAATATATTAAATAATTATAACACACTTAATTTTAGATATCATGAACCACATAAATTAATTAACTTATATTCATTATTTTTTTTTGACTGAGGATGAAATAGCAAGAATCTTTCATTGTAATTGCCTAATAATATTAACATAAAATTATCAATTTATAACTTATTTTTATATTAAATTATTAATGATTTCATACAATGTTTTAAAAATCGAACTGGAAGTTGAACCGGTTGACAAAAGGTTTAAGATTTAAAAGGTTTAACCGATATTAGACAGTTATAAAACTGGTTAAAATTTGAATAAAATTAAAGAGCTTGAAAAATGTTTGAAAGAAAACATTTTATTCATCGAAAATTTTGAAGTTTAATTTAAAAAGTTCTTAAATGAAAATTAATTAATTTATTTGAGTTTATAATAACTTATTAATTACTAAAAATTAACTAATTAATTAATCAATATTTAACAACAAGAGTTATTAAAATAAATCAAATTAAAAAATTAGATGACTTAGATTTTTACAATTGAACTGACTAAATCGATTGAATTTTTTAATCACTATATTATACAACTATTAAACTTATAGATATTTTACTCTATAAATTAAACAAATGTGACAAACAAAAAGTTGTTCAAAGTTGTTAAACTAAACACCATTTGTATCATATAAATTGAGTTTGGTCTATTTAAGGAATCCTTGAAATGGGATACAAATTATGAGATTTGGATAGTTTATATCAGTCAATTCATTTTAGATAGATTTTGCCCCCCGTGAGCTAGCTGAGTTGGTGGAGTGAAAAGTATAAAGCTAAAAGATTTTATGTTTGAATCTCTTTATTTACGCTCTCTTGATCGAATCTGTCGTATAGGGTTTATCTAATGCAGAGTATTCGATTAACGTGATTTGCTGACTATTGCATCAATCTAGATATTTGCCAAATACATATCTAAAATATAATAATTGTGAATTCTCCCGTTAAAAAAAAAAAGATTTAGTTAGAACATGATCATCTTTTTGCCTTAAAAAAAACAACAATTTAATGATTTAAAAAACAGAAATTGAGGTAAACAGGTCCAACTCAGTAGTTGAAGAATGGGACGAAGAAAGCGTAGCTATTTCGACTCCTGTACAAAAAACAAAACAAAATATTGACCTTACGTCACATAGCACCCTCAAACCTTGTTAAATGAAGCTTTCTTATTGTACGAGTTGCGGGGATAGCAACTGACCGGGCTGGGCTGCCCAATAATTTCTGCCTATGTTGAGTTGGTCTAGACCACCCAATATTTTCTGAGGGGCCTAGGCCTCATTTGAGATCAAATTGGGCCCAAAATACTAAAGCACGATCTGACTTGACTCAACCCATTTTTTATTTTTTAAATATAAAATAGAGTAAAGCACATCATTTATTTATACAAGTCAGGTCGGGTCAAGTCTAGATAGCTCAAATTTGAGCCCATCTTAAAGCCCGAGTTTTAGAAGAAAAAAATCTAAAACACGGTCAACTTAAACCTGGCTCATTGACTTCGGTTACTTGACTCACACTTGTAAAAGACCACAGGTCTTCTAATTGCATCTATTCAATAATTTTTAAGAATTTTTTATTCCTAATTTAAAGAATATATATATCTCACTTTCATTTTATAATATTTTAGTGAAATTCAACTAGGCTTGATTAAAAAATGAATATGATTTTTAGATATAATTAAATTGATTGTTGTTATTTTTTATTATTAAATATCAAATAAAATTTTAAAGTTAAGATATCGTTTAAAAAATTCAAATTTTAAACAATTTTTTGGTTTTTAATTTAGTAAAAATTAATTTCCTAGACTTTAATTAAAAAATAATGATAAAACATATACAATAAAGAAATCACATATGAATCGATCAAATGTTGTCTATGAGACTGTCGAACTTAGTTCTTAAATTCAAATTAAACTAATTAAATTTTATATAAATTAATATTTTATTATAATTATCGTAAATTATTAATTTAAGTTTATAACAATTCAGTTGAACAACGTTTAAGAACGGTGTTAAGTTACCATATTTGTAACATTTGGGTAGTACGTGTTAGATATTTATATTGCGCGTTTTATCGATATTTTTTAATCAAATATCGGATAAAGAATTCTTTTTAAAAAATTAAAATTAAAATTAAAAGTTTTTTCAAAATTTTTAAAATTTAAGTTTTTTTCTAAAATTTCTTACATTCCATGGGAAGTATGTTTTTTACCTTAAATTTTATATGTAATTGATTTTTATTATAAAAATTTTGAAATTTATCTATTATATATTAAAAATATCAATTATAGAATTTCCATCGTAACCAAAACTTTATCCAGGGGCTGTACCTAAAATGTCCTAACCATGTCAACGGACGAAGCCTAAGGTACTTAACCAAAAGGCACAGGGCTTCTTGTTGGGTCCGTATTATATAATTAGGGTTAGGACCCACGAGCACTTACTTGCCTTAAAAGACAAGTATTCCCTCAAGACGTGACCTTTACTCTTTCTCAGGTAAAATTAATAATTAACAATTACATTTCGGTGGTTTCCGATTTAATTAAAAATAATTAATTTTCACTCAAATTATTAAATTTTATTTTTAATAAAATGATTTAATTTTTACTAAAAGTAACTTCAATTATTGTGGTGCCTAATTATTATCATCCTAATAATAATTTTCTTCTTTTGTTAAATTTTATAACCTCATTCGCCTGTCACATCAAATCATTTGTTTTAGCTACTTTGTTCCAACCGTATTTTATTAACTCTTATTAATACATTTACGTGAAGTTTGTATAAATATGTTGATAAAATTTAATGGAATATGATAGAAACACTCTTGCCTTTTCTTAACTCACGGTCCAAATAATGCTCTCCCTTTTATTTAGTGTGATTACACAAATTATTTGAAACTCATATTTTAGCGAAATTTTTGTTGAGTGTTGTAATTAAATTATGTGAACTTGTAATTAGTAATTTATTTAGTAAATCATATAAAAATATTACTAATTTAATTAAAAAGTAATTACAGGACAACTCAATTATAAATTTAGTATCGAGTTATATTTATAATAAATTAAAATTTTGTACATAAAATTTTTAATTATATTAAAATTTTAAATTTTAAAAATATAATTTATTCATAAAACTATATTCCAATTTTTCAAGAAATAATGATGATTTTCTTTACCTTACCTTACCCTTGTCATAGGCTTATTTGTCACTTTGTAATCATTTTGACATTTAATGAGAACAAAAAGAGGAAAAAGCAATAATTAAATGCCTCTTATGCAATAACCATTTTTTTCAAACTTTCTTCAACATTTCATCACATCATGCAAACTTATGATTAACTTTCCTTTTCTTTAATGCAATGGCAAACAATACTCAAATTATTTTAGTAAAATATATAAAATTTTACACTCAGTAGAAATCTCACTAAAGCGCAAGATTTAAAGAGGTATAGACGCAATCTTACTCCGAACTAGTAGAAAGATTGTTTTTAATAAAAAAATTTCAAATCCAATTCATCTTTTTAAAAAATTATAATTATCAAATTATAATGCATTTTAATATATTATTGAGTTTACATAATAATTTAGGTATAATAGATTAACTAATATGGTTTAATTTATATATTTTTTGTTTCCCACGAAATATTCTAGGAGGGTCCCAATTATAAAAAGACATCTTTAAGCCATCACACCCAAACTAATTCTCGTTCTAATCGGATAGGTCCCTTGCAGAAGGTAAAACTCTAACGGTAAGTTTTAACGACTACATACATAAGGACGGTTTGAATACTCGATGTCATTTAAACTAAAAGAGTTCCTTATCATCTCACCAACACTTTAAGTTAATTTATAATAATTTATTTATCAAACAATCTATTTAAAATTAAATGATAGACTGAACCGAACTCATTCGTTCCAGCATTGAATCAGAACATAAGTTAGGAACGAAACACGCTTACCTCAGTCTCACGGTTACAAGCTTCGGAGACCAGGTTGAAACTTTGATCTTGCAGTGTTTGAAGCCATGAGATTCACATTTCACTTCAGTGGAAACTGAACCCTACCGTAGTACCGAACTCACGTGAACCACTGGGCAAAACGTAATCTAACAAGCTAGGATCCATTGTAGTTAATTGGTCTCTTCAATGTCTTACCATTAACTCACACATACATTCACTGTTCTCACTTCGATATTCACACTCTCCTCCACCCACCATCCTCCTTCAAAAGTAATGGATAAACACCAAACGAAAAACCCAAAAATGGAAAATCCTTAAAAATTCAGAAAACATATATATATGTGACTGGTGGGAGTCAAAAATTTCAGTCTGTAACGTCCCAAGAAGTGAGAACCAAATTGCTTGCCATCTAAGGCATCCACATGTTTCTTCATTGTCAATCAATTTGAGAACCTTATCTTTTTTCTCTCCAAACCCTAGAAAGCCCACGCTTAGTCACATCCAGACAAGCTCTGTTTTGTCCTGCTTTTATGGGTTCTGAAACGCCCTCTGCTCCGCCGAGCACGGCGGCGATGACCACTGCCTCGGCCACGCCAGCACCACCCTCTCCACCGGCAGCAAAACCAACAACGGCGGCTTTGGCACCTGGGTTTCGGTTCCACCCTACCGACGAAGAGCTTGTGAGCTATTACTTGAAACGGAAGGTTTCTAACAAACCTGTTCGTTTTGATTGTATTGCAGAAGTCGACATCTATAAGAACGAACCTTGGGACTTATCAGGTCACCCTTATCAAATCTTGCCCATTTCATCGATTATCTTAGTCCTTATCTTTTGTTCGTTGTTCTGTTCAACATTTAGACATTTGCTTATGTTCGGTTTGGATATATTAAGTAAATTGATAAGAAAGCTTTTTCGTGTTTGTTTATGTCGAACTATGTAGTGTTTTCTCTTATGCTATCTATCTGGAATTTAATTTATGTCTGTATGTGAACGAGTAATCAAGTGTTTATGTGTGAGTGTTTGGTCTATATTTGGACGTGCCTGGAGTTCAAATTCTCTTTTCTATTTGTGCTGTGCGTAATGTGGTTGTTTATGGCTGCTTAGGTCCTTTTGTTGCTCTTTTTTGTGCCCTTTTTCGCATTTCTTGTTTTGCTTTAGCGGTGGATGGGTTTCCAGATTGTAATTCCCCTTTCCATGGGAGAGTAGCCATTTATGTATCTTTCTTGACAAGGTTTTCGTGTTGGGTGGTTGTTTTAGATAAGTCACGGTTGAAAACCAGAGACCAAGAATGGTACTTCTTTGGTGCATTGGACAAGAAATATGGAAATGGAGCACGAATGAATAGGGCAACAGGGAGGGGTTACTGGAAAGCTACTGGCAAGGACAGGGAGGTTAGAGGGGGTTCACAAGTGATAGCAATGAAGAAAACACTCGTGTTTCATAGTGGGCGTGCACCTGGTGGGCAACGCACCAATTGGGTTATGCATGAGTACCGTCTTGTTGATGAAGAATTGGACAGACTCAGAACCTCACAGGTGAGGCTTTTGCAACAATAGTTGAGGACTCTTACATTTCAGGTTTCTGTTTGTTCGAATGGATACACAAGACATTTAAAGTACTTTAACAACTTGTAGGCTATTGCTTATACTGTTTGTTCTACAACAATAAGAAAAATCTAGTATTATGCTTTATATATGAAAATAGCATTGTGACCATTGTGAGACTTTTATAATTTAATGCAAGTGCATGTATCTTGTGAAATTTGTTATAATTGCTATTTTTTGTAATATAATAAAAAATCAATGTTTTGTCATTTACCGCCGACCACTTTATTGACATTATTTCGTTTCGTTTGGATGAAGAATGATTCCTATGTGCTGTGTAGAGTGTTTCACAAGAACAACATAGGGCCCCCTAGTGGGAATCGTTATGCTCCGTTCGTTGAGGAGGAGTGGAATGATTACCAACTTGCTGTTATTCCAAGAGAAGATGCTATGGAAGAATTGATGGCCGGTCATGACGGAGTGAACCATGCTGAGCAGGTCTGTAAATTACTGGTAATGCTTAGTATTTGAATGTAGTTAAATCACTGTTTTACCATATATTTGAATTTGTATCACGACAAGTCATGCAGACAAGAATGCAACTCTGCTACTAATTTTGCATTGAAACTTTACTAGTTATAGATGTGGGCAATTTTGAACAGAATCATATCTCCAGAGTTCAACAATGAATTCAAATCAGTATTTTTCTTGGTTGATAGGAAAAGAGATGACCACATATGAAACATAATATTGCAATAGATATTCTTTAGAGGGGAAAATTAATAACAATCCTGCATTGAAGAAAGAGACTGGAACAAAGAGGATGTGCAAATTTGGAAGTATACAAAGAGCATTGCCTTCAAAGGAAATTGGAAAATATGGAATCAAAATCTCAAATCTTGTTGATAGTTGGATAAAGCCATCAGATGGTTGTGTAAGCAGATCAATCTCTTAAAAGATCTCCTCAACTCATCAACTTTTTGATGTTAGATCAGTTTTCCTTTAGCATTGCCTCCTTAACCTATCTTCTCCTCATCAATAGTTCTTTCTTGCCCTTAATCTAGACACTTTTCATGTGAGAGATGGGAGCACAATGCTTTCATTTTATTACTAACGAGATACATCATCGAATACTAAGGTTCCACTTAAGATATATAAATCTCAGAAGCTCTAATGAAATGAGTCCTTTAATGTAGTAGAGGCATGATCATATGAGGGGATGGTGCTGCTTTTCTGTCTCCCTCTCAAGGACCTCTGTGTCCTTTTGCTATTTTCTTTCCATTTCCTTCCGACCAAATTTGATGGTAATCTCTAAGTATGGTTCACTTGATTTAGTAAAGAAAGTGGATTTTAGGATAGCCATTTGATCAGGCAGGAGACTGATATTACATAATGTGAGTTAAGAGCTGCTATGCAACAACTTCTAGGTATTAAGGCATCAAAATATGTGCTGATGGATATCCATTATGTTATGGATGTTATACTCATTATGACCTTCAAACTTTGTCAAAATTGCTCTCTTGGTTTTCACTTTTAGTTTTCTTAAAAAAGCCATTATGTAAGATTTGTCATGTGATGCTTCATTACATATTGGGGTCGTGCAATTGATACTCCATTATGATAGTAGTGCAATCAACATTCCAAATGTTCATTATAACGGCTGTTAAGGTCTTTATGTATCCGTTTCCATTTATAACTGCTTTTAAGGTTTTTCTATTTTAGACGCTATTTCATGGTAAGGTTTGATCTTCAAACTGACATTTAAAAATTGATCTCAGAGAGTAGGATTTGGAGATCGATCATGTTATGTAGTTGATGATTTATTGCAACTCTCTTAGATTATCATCGTGATACTTCTGTTACATATTTCTCTACCCTCAGTAAATTTACTTTTAAGCTTACATGTTAGACAGTGAAATTGCGTGATCTGACTTCTCTACAAAGATAAGGAACGCTACAAACATATATTACCACCCCAAACATGTTATAAAACTCTAGTTCACTTGTGTGTAACTATATATATATATATATTGATATTGGTATGTTATAGAATATTTTCCTTATCTATATATCACATTCCTTAGAAAACCATATAATTTAAGTCAAATTCATAGTTGCAAGAACTTATTATCAGTTTGTGATAGTTGCTTTTGTGGCCATTATTCTGTGAAACCAAGTTGGACATTGCTTATCACTAATGATTTAAAGAGTTTTAACCATTCAGATGAAATTAACCACTTCCTCCTTTTGGCATTTCAAACAGTATTTAGTAATCTGTTACTGTGTTATTCAGCTGTTTTGTTTAGGGATATGATGGAAAGGTGATTCCAGCTCATTTCTATAGAAAGGCATTGGAGTTTGAAGTGTCAAAGATATTCAAATAAGGAATGACGACTTGACAGTTATAAATGCGGAAAAGTTAAAAGGGTTAGATTTGAAATGCAGGAAATTGTTCGTGGATTTATGGCAAGAACTAGGCTTGGGTAGAGTTTTTTTTACAGAAATATTAACTTGAGCTGAAAGTAGAGGTTCGTATGAAGAAAGTATTAGGTGAATGTGACTTTACATTATTGGAAATACAATATGAATACGCATTAGGCTTTAGAGTGTCTGGTTGTAAATTGGAAGGAGACGTAAAGCTTACACTCAGTCTGGTTAAATCCTTTTGAATGACACTATTTTTCATGTCTTAGTCACACGGGGTCTCGGGACTGAGAACAAAGGTTTCCAATTTGGTTTTTCAAAAACCTTTTTGCTGAAACTTTAACCAATTAGTTGATTTGAGGTTTCAAAGTGTCTGCAATTCGTGTTGACGGAAACATGTTTTAGATTGATAGATTTTTACAGTGGTTACAACATTAATAATGGACTTCATGGATGTGCAGCAAATGAGGCGTCTGGGAAAGCAGAAAATAACATATTTATATTTCAGTTCGTCTGTAAGTGGCTTAATGATAAATATCAATTTGCTGAAACTAGTGGATATGAAGCATTCATAGGTTAGCCAATAGTACAATTGTAGCTGAGCATGCAAGATGCAAGAAATACCTCCAACGTTTATTGGTATCATATGCAAATTTATGAAGATATGCAGTCAGATAGTTCATGGTTGAAGTCGGTTTTTTATGCAGACATTATTGATCTAACAACTTACGACTACTAAAAGCCTCGAAACCTCATCAACCTTCACTAAGCATGAGGACAAACTCTTTTACTTGTTTATCTAGTCTTATATCTAGCTTCTTATGTATAAACCTGAACTAAGATGAGTATATGCATCCTAGCTATGCTGCTTGTATTTAATTTCATTAGATTGTGACGTAACTGCTACAAGAACTGACCAGGAAATAGCGACATGGGTAGTTTCATTTTCAATTTAACTGAACAGCAGATACAAAGGGAGGCCAAGTACAACATATTTGAGTCGCAAAAGAGTTTGCCTTCTGCTGATGTTTATTCAGTGTGATTTTTAGTGTTTATGGAGGAATTCAAATTAGAATCATAACGAATTTACTTTACATATTTGTTTTCCTTATTGTGAAAATACTGGTTTGCATGTTCTCCATCTTCTATTTGTAACGGAATTTAACATATGCACTGAAAAGAAGCAAAGTTACACAAGTTGTTTTAACTTTATGCAGGATAGTCATTCCTTCAGTAAGGATCTTCATAGTAGTGAAGAATGTCTAACAGTATCCAGAAATGCTTTACCTGTGTGCAAAACTGAAAAGGAGGAGAATTGTCCTCCTCTATGTGTGCTTAACACAGAGGCGTCGTTCCCTCTACTCCAATATAAGAGGAGAAAGCATGGAAATGATACAGGGTCCATTCGCTCAAATGCTTCGGAGGATTCGGTAATGACATTGCAGGATCTTGGCTCATCTTCAAATATTACAGCAAGAGCTGCTGCAGAAACAAGAACAGCAATATCTGCATTATTGGAATTCTCTCTGATGGAATCCGCTGGGACAAAAGAAGCTTCCCCGGCTCCTCCTAGACCTAAAATCAATCCTGCTACGCTGGACTCAACTGTGCCTCCTGGCTGCATGAAATTTATAGAGGACTTGCAGGATCAGATCCACAGGATTTCTGTTGAAAAAGAGTCAATGAGGCTTGAAATGATGAGTGCTCAGGCCATGATCAGCATTCTTCAGTCTCGCATCGAGCTTGTCACCAAGGAAAATCAGGAGTTGAAACGAAAAGTCCGAGTTGCCGGCGATATAAAGCGAGGAATCGCAGAAGCATATCCAGGATGTTAAATTAGCATTCGTGGCCGTTTGAACCAACTACAGATGTTTTCACCCTAGAGTCTAAACTGACCAAGAGTGGAAGCAGGTTAGGATGTATGGTTATGTAACTCCTGCTTGTAAGGCTAGTCAGACCTTTGGATTTTGTTATCTGTACTGTAGTGTTAGAACCTAGATTGCAGCATTTTAAACTGAAACTTCATTATTTATACATACATAGAGCTCATCCCAGCTGTTCAAACTTGTTTTAGTATGGAGGAACTTTGTAGGGTTCGTGGAGAAGACAAAGCATCCGAAACATAGTGCGACTGCGGTTTCGCGGATATCGAAAAGCAAAAACATTGTTGAATTTTCTCTAAAATTTACAACTTGGTATGGTAAGTTGCCCTTTTGCCTGATGGTAAAATTGTGAATATATCAAAGCGTGACAAGCAGTGATGGCAATAGGTCGGGTCAAGTCTCAGAGTAGTTTTGACTGAGCGACCATAAGAATGAATGGCTTGGATTAAAAGGGGGTAGATTAAGGCCAGAATAAAAGGCCAGAAGATTTGTCCCCGTTATGACTGGGATTAAGTAAATATATATATTTTTTAAAAAATTAAAAGTAGTATTGTTTAGCTTAACTATTTTAGATGAGCTAGGTAGTTTGAGTCTGGTCCATCGGTCCAAAGTTTAGTCAAGTCATATTTGAGAGCGGGCAAATTTTGCCGTCCGTAATAACAAGTGAATTGAATAAAATGGTATCGTTTTGAATAAAATTTTTAAAATAATGATTGTTTTTGCTATAAATTTTTTAAAAATTAAAATTAAAATAATATCATTTTAAAAAAGTGGTTGAGTAATTTAAATCTTTTTAGCTAAGCTTTAGGTCAACTCTTAAGATCGAAATTGACCCGAAATTTGATCAAAACAAGTATAACTCATTTATGGTTTAAATTCGGGCAGAAATAGATCGAGTTGAATTGAGCTCAGGTATAATATCATTTTTAAATATATCATCCATGAATCTTTAGGCCTTGTTTGGTTGAGAGGTTAGTAATGGAACGAGATGGAACGTAACATACTTCTATCATTTAATTGAGGGTTTCATAATGGAATGGAACGAAATGAGATAAAAGCAAAAGATTTCATGTTACATTCCATTTTATCCTAAACAATGAAAATAAGAAACTTTCGATTCGAGAGGTTTAGGATTAAATATAAACTAATAAACATATGCTACCTAATACACCCTCGTTAAATTTTTTAAATACCAATTATTTATTATAACCTCAACTTCCTTTTCTCCAGAATTATTTATTACGATCCACAAAAATTGTATATAATTAATAATATTTTTATATTATTTCTCCTTACCTTAATAATAAAAATATTTTTATATTATTAATAATAAAATAAAAAATTTAATAAAATTTTTATTAATAAAAAATAGAAAATATATTAAAAATTATTCTTTATTTGTTTGTATATATTTCTATAAAAATAAAAATAAAAATAAATTATTTTAAATATAAATCACATATAATAAAATAAAATATATTAAGTGATTAATAATAATAATAATTTTATATAATTAATAATAAATTATATACCATTAATAATAAAATAATAAAACTTTTAATAAAATTTTTATTATTTTAAAATAGAAAATAAAAAATTATTTGTCACAGTTGTGACTTAAATCGTGGCTTTTTAATTGGACATAATTTTTGTTTTAAAATCATAGCATTAAACCTCCTGTAATAACTATTTTAACATCAATGATATAATAGTTTTTTATTATACTTTATATTATATTCCATTTATCTTCTAAACAACATTTCACTACATTATATTATGAATCCTTTCATCTCAACCAAACAACTTTTCATTATATTACGTTTCATTCTATTATAAATCATTCTATTCTTTTTTATTCCATTAATTAACAATCATCTAGATGCTTATTATTTCTAATAAACTGAAAAACAAAGTCTTTTATGTGCCTAAAACCAAACAAAAAAGTTAAAATAGAATTAACAAATAATAAGGAAACCATTAAATAGAACGGTGTCGTAACTAAATCATTGAGAAAAGCAAACGACGCCTTACTTTAATGTCTCGTCTTGTGGCCTAAAACCTCAGACGCCTCCCTCTCTCCGCGCCTCCCTCTCTCTCTCTCTCTCTCTCTCTCTCTCTCTCTCTCAGTATCTGAAGATACGCTGATTTCTAGTTTCAACCGTCGCCGATCGACATAAGAGTAAGCTATTATATACTGATTTGAAGTTTTTTTATGCGTTGTATCTGGGCATATCAATGCGTGGGAAGAAATTACAACTACTCCTCTTTGTATTGTTAATGGGATTGAAATATGTGTTGGTTGTCGTGTTTAATGTTGGTCTGTGGTTGTCTTTATGAAATTTCTAATTTGGTTTCTAAATTCTGTTTTGTTGATAAAGATGCGTTCTTGTTCCGGCCATGTTGGAGGGAAGAAGAAGTGCTTCGTTACTTTTTTTTTTTTAATTATCAATTTCCTACTTCAGCCTGCTTTTGTGTTTATCTTTCTTGTGATGATTTGTCTATACTAAGGTTGTTGTTGTTCCCTTAGTTCTAGTTTGCCCATCTAATGTTCAAGTGGACTGTTTCTGATTTGTCCCCTTTTGGTATTTTTTATGTTACTCCTTTTCGGTTGGGTATTTTCTTACTTGGGTTGTATTTTGTCCTTGCAGCTCTTGGTTTTGTCTGGGTGCATCGTTTAGTGTTCATCTTCATGGCAACTAGTAAGTTCTTTTAAGGATTTTTGTGTGAGATTCTTCTTTTTTTCTTAATCTGTTTCCAGTTTCAAGTTAACTGCTTCCTTATTTACCTTCGGTATGGTGTTCACTGGTGCATAGGGCTTCAGTTTGAGAACAACTGCGAAGTTGGTGTATTCTCCAAACTGACAAATGCATATTGTTTGGTTGCAATTGGAGGTTCAGAGAGCTTTTACAGGTACGAAACTTTCGGTTTATCTTATGTAAAAATTTTAGTATCGACTTTGTTAATTGGTTTTATGTATGTGTGGTTTGTGACTCTCTTCCAGTGTCTTCGAGTCAGAATTAGCTGATGTCATTCCTGTGGTTAAGACCTCAATTGCAGGCACTCGGATAATTGGACGGCTATGTGCCGGTGAGAATTTTTCACTCTTTCAAGGATTGTTTCATTGGGTTTAATTATATACATGCTGTCTTACTCCCAAGTGTTAACTGCTGGCAGGGAACAAGAAAGGGCTTCTTGTGCCACACAACACTACTGACCAAGGTAAGATTATGATGATGATTGATTTAATAGGAAGAATTGAAGTGGTTGCATTTAATTGAGCTCTTTATGCATTTCAACGTTTTATCAGTGTAAATTGCCACGAATTTCATGAATGCATATTTTCACAAGCAGCTCATTTAAATATTCCAACATCATGTTCCTTCAATGGTTCTTGTTGCTTGTTTCCTAATTGGGAGGTTCGGCTAAGTTGTCGAGGTCTCAACGCAAGGAAGCGTGTGATGACCATCTACTGATCTGTCATTATTATGACTATTAACTTTATTCATCATGAGATTACTTTTGTTACCATCTACAATGATGATAGTTAACTCTTATTGTTAAGAGCACAATAGCAGTTTGACCTGACGAAACAATTTGCTCTGGCTTGAATTTGGAATGACAATATTTTCATTGGCATTTTAGTTTGCCCTTAGGATGCATTTTTTCTGTCTTTTATTAGAAAACTTTGCGTTCATTATGACCCTTTTCAGACTCCTGCAAAGCGAGGAGCCTTATGCACTAGGTACGTTGACTTTTTTTATTAGGAAACTTTGTGTTCTAACTGTGCAACTTTTTCTTTTTGTGAAGAACTCCAGCACTTGAGGAACAGTCTACCTGATCAAGTTGTTGTGCAGCGAATAGAGGAGAGACTTTCTGCGTTAGGGAATTGCATAGCATGTAATGACCATGTTGCTCTTGCCCACACTGATCTTGACAAGGTAAGATTTCACATTCTCGAAAATCTGCTTGACGATTAATCATGCAGGTGCCCAAATTGATATTCAAGTTCTAGCAGTTATATGTGGTCTTTGAAAATGCCTTGGTTGACTCACATTCTTGACCTTAAAAAACCCTTATCTGAACCAGTGGCGCCATAAGCTCTATAGATTAGCATTAAAGATCCCTGCATAGTTAGTTGCTACATATGTTCATATGTTCCTATTATCCTGATCAGGAAACTGAGGAGATAATTGCTGATGTTCTTGGAGTCGAAGTGTTTAGACAGACCATTGCCGGAAACATTCTCGTGGGCAGCTTTTGTTCGTTTTCTAACAGAGGCGGCTTGGTATGAGATACCCATTTCATCTTCAATTTCAAAGCACTGAATTCAACCTATTGTGCCTCTAACCAAAAACATTTTGTTTAATCAGGTCCATCCACACACTTCAATTGAAGACTTGGATGAACTTTCAACACTCCTGCAGGTCCCTTTGGTTGCCGGGACTGTTAACCGGGGTAGCGAAGTGATAGCTGCCGGAATGGTGGTAAATGACTGGACAGCATTCTGTGGATCAGACACTACAGCAACAGAACTCTCGGTTATCGAGAGTGTCTTCAAGTTGAGGGAAGCTCAACCGAATGCCATTGTCGATGAGATGAGGAAATCGTTAATTGACAGTTATGTCTAAATTAAGTCGGTTGCAGTTGCATTACTCCTCTATAATGGGAACATGTTTATGTTTGTTTTTTGCAGTAAAAGATCTTTTCATAAGTTGCAATCATATTGTGTACTATATACCCTAAATTCTGCAAGTGTAGTAGTTCCATAACTCTCTGTTGTATCAAAGTTGATATTTCTTCCCAAATCCTTGGAATGAAGACATACCTATTTCTTGCACGCCAGAGGTTCCCCTGGACATAAGGAGCAACAAATTTATAAAGAGACAAATTTGATTGAGTGATCATCTATAAGAATCAAACTCTGGTCGATAGTCCAAGTCTTATCCCACAAGTAATATGTTAAGTCTCTGACGCTCTATCTCGAACATTTTCTGTTTTATATATTTATTTGCTCCCCAAATTATGATTTCATTCTGAATTTTTATTTTTATTATTAAAATTTAATTCGAAGTCCTGCCTTTTAAAATTTTATTTAACTATTTTATAGTTCATTTTAATTAAAAAATTAAAATATCAAATAGTTTAATCATAAAAATTTAAAATAATTTAATTTTACGGTTAAATTTTTAACTTTAAGATTGAATTTACGCTTTTGTTGTTGAAAATAATTAGTTTATTAAATAACTGATAATTTCTTAAAATTAGTAATTTTTTATAAATTAAATTAATTAATTAATTTTTAATTAAAATTTA
This sequence comes from Erythroxylum orinocense, assembly GCA_025531955.1. Taxonomy (NCBI): domain Eukaryota; kingdom Viridiplantae; phylum Streptophyta; class Magnoliopsida; order Malpighiales; family Erythroxylaceae; genus Erythroxylum; species Erythroxylum orinocense. The sequence continues at coordinate 31,739,855 of JANZLX010000003.1, read as the reverse complement.
ATTTTTTATGAATAAGGTGATTTTTTAATTATATTTATCTAATAAGTCTTACTCGTTATCTTTTAATAATATGGTAATGTAATACCTTGACGGATGCAATTGCGTCAGTACTCTTTTGAGACCATACAGTCTGAACTTTTCCACGTGGCGCGTTTTAGTTGCGCCAAGTAATCAAGAAGCTTCTAGATTTATTAAGTACAGCTTCCGAACCAGCAGTACAGTCCTATAAACTGCCGCCACGTCATGTCGGTGATTGCATTTTCCATTTCTCGGCCGTCACCCTAGCGCTTCTCACCGCACCGATCTTTCTTAGAAAACTAGCGCAGTCTCGTCACCTGACCAAACCTTCGTCTTTAAGGCTCTTTTCGCTGTTTCCATTAGATGAAAACCTAATTGGGAATTCCCCCAATTTCTAAAACCCGAATTAGTCAAAGGAAATTATTAGGTTGATGGCAACTTCTCTTGCTCCAGGGTTTCGATTTCACCCTACCGACGAGGAACTAGTCCGATACTACCTGAGGCGAAAGGTCACCAGCAAACCTCTTCGATTCGACGCTATATCCGTCATCGACATCTACAAGTCCGAGCCATGGGATCTCCCAGGTCCTATTTCTTTAAAAAAATTTCTTTTTTCTTGTTTCTTTTTTGTACGCATATATATCAGAATGTGAGCTACATATATAGGGTCAACATTTGGCGGGAAAAATTAGGAAATTCCGTTAATGGTGGATTGTTGGAGGTATAGGTGTTAGTGGGTTCTTGAAGGAAGTAACTTTATAAATAAATCCACGGGTGATGAACTTGAAATTGATTCAATGGAAGTCCGGGTGATGATTTATACTCTGATACCGGTTTTGAGGTCAATTGTAGGATGGACTTCTTCTAATCGACTGGGTAAAGCCTTATATATGGCAAAGAGGTCTCAAGAGTTTTTTTTTAATTCTTTTTTGGGTCCATTGGGAAAGAAGAAATCAGAGGTTGAAAAAAAAAATCCCTGAAAGATTGAATTCTCATTCAGAGGAGGTGAAGTTTATCGTTATCCGTTTTATGTTGGACTTTAAGGCTCTTATTAGACGTTTGTTTAGTGTTTAGATTTGTGCTGTTGTTTAGTTGCTTTTAGTTCTTGAGCTTCGGTTCTTGCTTGCAATAATTTTCTAGTTTTCCAGCCTTTAGATGTTATCAAGTCCTGCAGATGTTTAGTCGCCTATGTCGATATGTCATTGGTATTCATTAAACTGTCAATGAGAGGATTAAATTATTAAATTGTAGAAATGATAAAAGAGTAAACTTCCTGAATATGTGCTGTTAATACTTGCTTTTGTATTTTCAGCCAAGTCAAAGTTGAAGACCAGAGACTTGGAATGGTACTTTTTTAGTGCCTTGGATAAGAAGTATAGCAATGGTTCAAAGACAAACCGGGCTACTGAAAAAGGGTACTGGAAAACAACCGGGAAGGACCGTCCTATTCAGAGCAATTCTCGAAAAGTAGGAATGAAGAAAACCCTTGTATACCACCAGGGGCGTGCTCCACATGGTACACGTTCCAACTGGGTGATGCATGAGTACCGTCTTATGGATGAGGAATTGGAGAAAACAGGAATTTCTCAGGTGAAACTGAAGTCATCTTTACGATAGCATTTCAACCTCTGTTCCTGTTCCCTTGACCTTTACCATTTTTGGGGGTTTTTTAGGGATACTAGTGGGTAGTGGGTTTGAATGTGGTGTGCCTTTTATGCTAATATTGGGATCTTCATATAGTGTCCCCACATGTATTGATGTTTTTGGTTTTCTGTTGTTTGGTGGGGAAGGATGCGTTTGTGCTCTGCAGGATTTTTCAAAAAAGCGGAACAGGGCCTAAGAATGGAGAACAGTATGGAGCTCCATTTATTGAGGAAGAATGGGATGATGATGAGCTAATTCCTTTACCAGGTGAAGAAATGGCGGTGCCTGATGAACTGGTAGTTGGTGATGAAGCTTATATCGAAATGAATGACCCTGAACAGGTTTCTACCAGTGTACTTCACTTTTTTTTTTTCTTCTGAAGTATGAGTGCTAGCCTGCTGACAAACCGAAAGCCATCTGAGGAAAACAATGTCATCAGATCTAATAGCTTGCCGACAAACTTAAAAACTAAAAGCCATCTGAGGAAAACATTTCACCAGTTCTAAATTTTTTTGCTCATAGCTTTTGGTACATGCCACCTTATTAAAATTTGTCCTACCTAATTCTACATCATGCTTGTCTGTGTCGATGAGTATTTAGGAACTATGTTGCTTGCTGCCTAGATATTTGCGCTAATCAATATTTTTATTCACATACCTTTATTTTTGTATTGACAGAGAACCCTATGGTCCCATTCTTGTAACTTTGATGTGATGTTGATTAATGATCATTGAACTTGAAGAACATTGTATCTCCAACTAATTGGATCGTTCAGTTAATGTGCCAATTTGCTTTCCTTAAGAAGCAGGCAGTTCTTCATTTGTTGTTAACAATTCTCCGATCTTGCAGTAAACATGTTTTTTTTTCTTTTTCTTTTGCATGGTTTGTAATGCGTCTTAAATTCAAGTTTTCTTATTTTTGTGTTTTCAACAGAATTTTGATATGGCTGAAGACGGTGCTGTTCCATTGAACTCCTATAATTTTGAAACAAACAACAATGTGGAGCACCTCAGAAATTTTGGTGAATACGATCTGAAGCCTATTTTAGGCAGTGGAGAGAAATATGGTCCAGATATCCCCGACAAAGAGCTGTTAATTTCACCTGGTTTACATGAAATGGAAGAAAAGACACTGAAAGATGAATTTGTTGAAATATCAAGCAACAAAATGAATGATGATCATTTTAGTAACTTGCTTGATACCCCATTCCTAGATGCGTCTGATGATCCTACAGTCAATGAAGGATTTTTCTTGGAAGCGAATGATCTTTCCAATCCTGTGGATCCAAATTCAGTGGGAGACCTCTCAGGTTTTGATGTTGATGAGTATCTTAATTTCTTCGATGCTACTGACATGAACATGACTTTTGATCCAGCACAGTTATTGGGATTTGAAGATTCAGTATCTGATCAAAAGCCTGAAATATATGAGGTTAATTTCACTGCGAGTCTTTGTATATGCTTTTATAATTCTTGGAAGTTGGTTGCATTTGCTAACTTGAGGTTGTATCAGGATATAAATGGCGAAAGTATGGAAGTGACAACAGCAAAGAAATTAGGACATGATAATGCTGAAGCATCCTCCTCTAAACAAAAGCCAAGTAGCATGGGATTAGATTCTGGTATGTTCAACTCTTTTGACTTATCATCACCTTCTGTTTTCTGTTTTATTTCCCCCCAAAGGTGATCAAATGTCAAGTTACTTAAATAGTTATTTGATGTGGACTTTTTTTTTTTGGTTCCCTGGTGTAGATGTGAAATATCCGTTTCTCAAGCAGGCCAGTCATATTTTGGGTGGCATTCCTGCACCTCCTGCCTTTGCATCCGAGTTCCCTATCAAGGATGCATCTCTACGACTAAATCCGGCACAACCTTCCAGTTCTATTCATCTTACAGCTGGCATGATAAGAATCGAGAACATGAGTTTAGAAGGCAATGTGATGGATTGGCCACTGGGGAAGAACACCAACATCAATATTGTCCTCCCTTTTGGCTTACTGCAAGGTGATATTAATCCTACCAGCTCGTTGCCAGTAACCAACTTATTCGCCGTGAAGATGGGGTCTGTCATGGCGCAATGCTGGTTCTTTTTAATGTTCTTCTGGGTCTTAATTTTTGCTGTTAGTTATAAGATAGGTAGCTATATATGCACCAAGTGACTCACGACTGATGAAGTTAAGGCCAATAACATCGCAAGCTGTTTCCTGGTTTTTATTGGGGTGGTAAGGAAAAGCCCCTATAGCTTGATTGCTGATTTGGACACTGGACTCACAGATCCATTGGTTACATTGAAACCAAACTTATGTGTAAGTCGATGGCATGTGCCATTTATTATAGATGGTGAAAGTGTTTACCATACGTTCTATTTGTAGCAGTCTGGTTTGTTAACCCTAACTCAAATGCTGTTTGATAGGTATATTATACGAAGATTGTTTCAGTAGGTTTCTTTTCTCAAGGAGCATTGATAACTTGGTTATCCTTATCCCTCTTTGACTTACCTTTCGATGTTTTATTTTGCAATTTGATGGTTATCCTTATCCCTCTTTTTGACTTACCTTTTCACTTTTTATTTGCAATTTGAGATATGCTTGAGGAAGTAAATTTTATGCGATGTACTTGGGAATCATATTTAGTGAGCCTTTGAAGGCATCTTGATTCCATTACTTAGTTATAGGAAAATTTGAAGCTGTTGTGCTACAGACTCACAAATGATTTTGAGTGAATCCAATGATAACTTCTTAGTGATTGACTCGATAGCCCTGGTCGGTGCAATCGCCTAAAGGTGGCAGGATTGTCATACACAAATAATACGGCCAAGGTGGTCGCCTACGATGGTTCTGATACAAAAATCTCTACCGAATGGCTTAAGGCAGTTGATGCTCAACACATTTGCATTTTCTTTAAGAAATGGTTTCCATAAACATATATCTTAGACCGAAGAAATTCTATCAGTAACTATCAGAAGTATCTTTAGAAGAAAATTTATGTTTCTGAATACTAGTTACATTTCTCCCGGAAGCATAGTATCCTCTTTTATATCACAATAAGCAATACCCTGAAAAGGAAGAAAGAGTTTCAAGTTATTGATCTGAGAGTCTAAAAGAGCATAAACTCAGAAAAATGGTGTAGAAATTGCAATCACCTCTCCGGTTAGGTGGGCTACACATCTCTTCTCTGCTAGCAGTTCAGCTTCAGTCTGCAAATTTCATAAATGCAGAAGTTTTTGAGAATCTGAGCTTGAATAGAAGGTTACAGAATATAATACATGAAATGATTCTTCCAACCAGTTATCCAAAACCATTCCTATATGTTCCATGTGAATGCTTATATAAATTCTATAAGAAGTTTTGGATTGCTGATTAGGAAGAAGATGTACCTTAGCAATTCGTTTGCGGAGGTAATCGTCAAAAATTATGTCCTTGACAAGTTCATAATCACCATCTCCCTGGAATATGGTTCAGAAATGATGATCCCAGTTGATGAAATCTTATGGATAAGAAGTGCTCAACAAGAAAAGAAAGAAAGAACGCTTACTTTGGATCTTCATGGCATACTGAAAACTAGAAAAGAGAAAGAAAGAACACTCACTTTGGATCTGCATGGCATGCTGAAAACTAAGTCTTCTGCTATTCCGTAAGGATTCCCGTTTGTATAAACCTACGATTGAACATAAACGAAGACATTAGGGTGAGCCATCGAGAGGTTTTATGTGTGACCAGGACGTTAGGGCGAGGGCACAGGGTGGCTGTTCCCGTTTCCGTGTGCCACCCTGTGCCTCTCTCCATCTATTCATCCATTCTGTTGGCACACGAAAATGGGCATAGGTGAATTGATTCCGGTGGGTGAGCCATCGAAACTAGTTTCATCCATCTTATTCCCTATCCAACCTTTTGAAGTTCGTTAGATCAATTTCTTAGACACTTTTATAAATGAGAACAAGTTCAAACTAGCATTTATCATACACCATATTGGAATGAAATGCAATGTTTTTCTCACCGGAGGCCGGACTCTGATCTTAATTGAGAAAAATCAAAACTTATATACTGATCTTAACTTTCAGATTCTTAAGAAATAGTAGTCAGGTTCTTGAAATTGGAGACGTAAATGGGCAAGTAGTGAAGCATAATCAGGAAGATATGAACATACTCCAGAAGAGAACCAATCGCCCTCAGGAGTGGGAATTACAAGAGACTTCATTGCATCTACAATCGAAACAGCAGTTGATGCCGCCGAAGATCGTCCCCACTTCTGAATAAGCACTCCACCTCTCTGCGAAAGAAAGAAAAAATGTAAACGTTAGGCTTTATATAATCATAATTTTGGAATATGACATTTGAGAACATCACCTTTTGAACCTTCTCAGTGAACTCTTCTTCCAACCACTTGTGATCCTTTATAACCTCTTTGACGGGTAAGCCGTTGATTCTAGCATTCAGGAAGTCAGGAACCTGTAAAATCATTCAAGGTTCCCTTCAGCACAAGTTGAGGGGAACTTAATCAAATCTGGTCACAGGAGTTTATGAAAATGATTCAAGTGACCTGAGTGGTTGAGTGGTTTCCCCAAATGGTCATATTCGACACTTTATCGTAGAAAACTCCTGCTTTCAGTGCAAGCTACAAAAAAGCAACCTTCCAACTTAAATTGTTGAACCTGATGACAATTTAGTGCCACTCAATGAGAAAGTTCATGTTTCAAAATTGTCCTACCTGACATTTTGCTCTGTTCTCATCCAACCTAGTCAAAGCATGGAAATTCTTCGCAGGTATATTCGGAGCATTTTTCAAACAAATTAACGCACTGAACCAAAAAAAGAATCGATGTAACCAACATCGAAAAGGAAATGAATTACATATCTATCAAGAAAATTACAGAAGGAAAAAAGAACACTTGTTACTTCTTACTTTGTGTTACAGGGGTTGCCCACCACTATCACCTTAACATTACGAGAAGCAACAGCATTTAATGCTTTACCCTGATATGATCAAAAGATGAATACAAGGACCAGACAACATGGCCAAATGTAAAATGTGATCGGACAAAGGAATGGCAACCTGCTCCGCGAATATTTGTCCATTGATATCTAGCAAGCCAGCACGCTCCATCCCAGGTCCGCGAGGTTTTGCTCCGATTAAAAGAGCCCATTCTGCATCTTGAAATACCTCGTATGCATCTATTCCAATTTTCACTTCCCTTAACAAAGGAAACAGGGAATCCTCAAGTTCCATTGCAACTCCTGTGAAGAAATTTCTCATCATCTAAGGAATCACAGTTCACAGTGCACAACATTGGAAGATAGTCAAATTCATGACGTTAAATAATTGACAATGGAGTAATTGAAGAACTCGGTAGTTCAGGTTTTACAAATAACAAATGAAAAGCTTTATGGACAAACTAAAGATTATACCTAAATTTGCTCAATATCATACCTTCAAGAGCTTGAAGTGATCTTTCTGATCCCAATAGTTTCAATGCAATTGGCTGATCTGGCCCCAGAACCTCACCAGATGCAAGCTGGGACCATAATACAAGTCAGGAAACCCACAAAGTTGAAGGAAAATATTTTTCCTTTATAACTGATTAACCCAAATAACTATCACCTAGGAAAAGACTAGATCATTAGACATCGGGGTATGATTTGGATCATTCATTTTGAATTGTCTTAACCATTTAAACAAATAAGCCATCCACTGTAATCTTCCCTGAATAAAGTTGGCATCCTGATACTAACGAAAAACAGAACAAAATTTTGCTTTCTCGGAGTCTTATCTTTCCGAATCCACGACCTTGGAGGCTTGTCTTTACAAATTCATCTAATAAGCTATTAACCCTCTTGTTGGCAATCATTGATTCTGAAGTTCATCTCAACATTTGAATCTGGTTAGCTTGCCCAAATAGGCTTAACATTTATGCATTTGGGACATGATGCTTTCACTCAGAATGAATGGAGGCAGAAAAAGCTAAAATCAGTCAAAAGGAAAAAACCTCACTTTAAAGAGAAGATGATTAGATATCATTCCTGCAGCACCAGATACTGCTACATTGACTAGTTTCTTCCACGATTTTGTCTCATCTTCCTGCAGAAGAATTGAAAAATTAGTGTAATGATCTTCATAAAAAACAAACTATACCAAGAATCAAGACAATGAAAGCCTTATAACTTATTGATCCACTGGGTTTATGCTAATTGTATGTTTTAGAATTTCCAGAATACTCAAAGCCATGGCTGTCCTTAAAGAAAATACTCAAAGCAACCATTTTTTGGGTCCATCAACAAACAACAGTGATGCACTCACTCCAGCAAGAACATGAAAAATTAATGCAGAATTCACATCTCGAAATCGCAAAACAGAACATAAAGCATCCATGAAAAAGAAAAATAAGCACAAGTCACAAACTTGCATTTGAAGGAGAGAAACAAAAAAGGAAGGCTTTAACATACAGCCTTAAGATCATATGTTAGGCAGAAAACGCCATAACAATCGGATTTGTTTTTGGATTCCTCCGGCGGGACCGCAACAGGTGCTTGAACTTGACTAAACAAAGCCAAACCGAACCAAGTTAAACAAAATTGACCAAAGGGTTCCTTAAAATAACAAAAAGGTAAGACCTTTACTTGACAGAGCAAGAGATATTGAAGTGTCGAGCTCGAGAGACGGGTCGAAGAGAGCGACGTAGATTGTTGTACAGACGAGTGGAGGAGAGCGAAAGCTGTGAAGAGTAGTGGAGACGACTTGCCGTCTTGGTGCTAGCAGTAGCAGGAGATGTTAGCTCTGCCACTCCCATTATTTCTCAGACCAACTTCTTCAAAACAGTGCTCAAATATTCACAGAAACAGAAAAACAGAGAGCTTGATGATAACTATCCAGTGAAACAGGGGCGGGAGCTACCGGTTTTAACACCAAATTGAAGAATGAAATTGGCGATATAGAATGAGTGGTAATATAAGGCCACTGGGGAAGACACTTGTAAGCACATTATGATGACTGAAATCTATCCATCTCATCTTTTGAAGATGATGTGACACTTGGCTATCTTTTGCTCATTTGTATTTCACCATGTGAATACAGATGGCAACGGGTTGAATTGAAGACTAAAACACTCGAAAATTCTTAATACGGTGAGTTTTATGAAATCTAAGTTCATGGCAATCCGATCCACGAGTCGGGTTTGATCAGGGCTGCCCAGCCCGACTTGACTCGTGGCTTAATCGAGAGAAACAAAACGATATAATTAAAGACTCAAACACTTGAAAATTTTTAATATAGTGAGTTTTATGAAATCAAATTTTATGGCAATTCAATTAACGGGTCGGCTACCCAGCCCGACTTGACTCGTGACTTAATCAAGAGAAATAAAACGACATAATTGAAGACTCAAACACTTGAAAATTCTTAATACAGCGAGTTTTAGAAAATCTAATTTCATGGCAATTTAATCCACGAGTTGGGTTTTGCCAGGACTGCTCAGCCCGACTTGACCCGTGGCTTAATCGAGAGAAATAAATTGATATCATTTTATTAAAACCAACATCTTTTTTAAAATATTATGGGCTAACCCGACCTGACCCATTGCCATCTATAACTTGCACATTTTGGTATTCTTTAGACATAGACTCTGTTTTTATCTTATCTCCCAACACGAGGCTTAAGGTCATAGATAAGATGGTGAATAATGGCCTTCCATATGGATCTCACTTTCACAGCATTTTAGATTTTCATTTTTATGAATAAAAATATATTAGAACCAATATTCCAAGTTCCAACTGTCACCATCCACATACAAAGTACACATCATCAAATAGGTAGATTGTTAAGTTTTTGTTTTCATTCTATCAATTGGACAAAATATGTTTTTTTAATTATTTTGACAATAAGTGAAGATAAAATACAAAAAAGTGAGTAAAAGACGTGGATATTCTTAATAATTTTATTTTTTAAAATATTTTTATTGTTTTTAATTATTTTTTAATTTTTAGTATTATTTTAAATAAAATTTATTAAATAATTAGTTATTACGAAAATAACCCAAAATTTGATTGAGTTGTCGTTATGATTATTGTTATTTGGATGATTATTTTGATGTGAGCTCAATTCGTGATTTTCATTAGGATAATTTAGTGAAATTTTACTACAATATTTTTAGATTTTTACTATTATAATAAAATTTACTACATTTTTTTAAGATTTTTATATTTGATTGAATTTTTAATATAAAGTATTTAATTTTTTCTAAATTTTTAAATTTAGTGATAAACTTTTTAATGTTTTTAATTTAGTTATTAACTTTTCAAAATTGATATACATTAGAACAGAGACACCACAATAGTACAAATAATTTTTTGGCCTAACTTATATAAATTTTAAAAGGTTGGTCATCAAAATTAGAAACTTTTAAAAAATTTACACTAAATTTGAAATTTTTTAAAACATTAGGTATTATTTAATTTGTTATCCCTCGATAGTTTAAACCGAATAATTAGAACGAGATTTGAAAATCGATTAACTTGAACAAGACTTGAAAGTTGGCAAAAAGTCCGATTAGACTTTAAAATTTCCGTTTTCTTTATCTAAGCACTTCTAATTGGAAAGTAATAGAGAGCTCTATTGAAAGTTTATTAAAAAATGAAACATTACTATAAAAACCTTTAGTAAGGTTTTGTGTTCAATTTTTGTTAATATAATGAATAGCAATCATTTTAATATTTAAATTCATAATAACAATGTAGTTTGTTCTTATATGAATCATTGATATGGCAATGTAGTTTGTTATTATATGAATAATTGATAAAATTGCTAAGATCACTTGTAAATTCAATTCTTCTAAAAAATGGTAATTCAATCCAACGGTTTTAATACAAACCTTGTAAATTTACGGCTAAGATCGCTTGAATCACAATTGATCTTTTATCAAATATTAGTAACTGAAGTTAAAAAGTTTTTCCTTCGATGAAAACAAAGGAAAATTAAAGGTCATTCTATTCGTTCAAAAAAAATTCTATTCAATCTTTCATCCTACAGTCACTTCTCAACCTCTCTTCTCTCAAACTACCATCCTACCATCCTATTCGAAGAATAATTATTTAATAATTTATCTTTCTTTTTCTAGTATGGATCTTTTATAAGATATTGTTTGACTTTTTTTATTTTGCTTGGCTTTAACATATTGAATTAATCTTTGATGGATTTTATATGTATACTTTTATGAATAATTTGTATTTGTTTTCAGCAATTTTTTTTATAATTTTTTTCATATATATTGATATGAATAGGTTATGGTTATCCTGAGAACCGAGCCTGAAAATAGGGTAACCGATCCTATAGGTTCTTTAGGTTCAGGTTCAGGTTCAGGTTCGTGAAATTGCCAAACCTGACATTCAGGTTCAGGTTCAGGTTATTTATAAACGGGTCAGGTTACCCTACCATGAACACCCCTATTAAGTATAATGATGTGGGATATTAAATAAACATAAATATTTCCAAGTACAAAAACTATTAAAGTAACCCTTACAGCAAATGATAGGAATCTATTCTGTCAGGCATTTATTCGAGCTTTGATGTTTTCAGTGGGTGATATACAATCAAAATACTTGGGCTTAGCATACGAAATGGGGACTCCCAGATATTTGAGAGGTATAACTCAAAGCTAAAGTCCAATAATTTTGGAAAGTTCCACAGAATTCCTCAGGTCTTTAGAGTAGTACTAATTGCTTTTATCTACATTCACTTTCAGAACTAACCATTTGGAAAATTACGTAAGAAGTTCCTTTAGCATCTTCACTAAATGAGTTTTTGTCCCTAAAAGAAGGATCAGATCATCTACAAACATTGAGTGGGTGAGCTTGTAAGTGCTACATTTATTATGGTAATGAAACCTGTCACTATAATCAATGAACTTGTTGATGAGACAAGATAAGCCTTCCACAACTAGAGTGAAAAGATAAGGGGAGGGAGGATCCCCTTATCTAATTCCTCTAGCTTAATGGCTTGTAGGTGTTTCTGATAGGAACCAAGAGATCCTACCTTACTGGGCTGCAGAAATGAAGACCAAGCACAACAACAATCACAAAAGAAACAACACTCAAGAACAAGAACAATATATCAATGTAATATATGTCACTTTGTATATTGATTTTACTGAATAACGAAAGATAAACAGCTATTCGAGTGGCTGTATCACTCCTATCAAC
>JANZLX010000003.1:31700456-31727907 GCA_025531955.1 Erythroxylum orinocense | reverse complement strand
TTCAAGAGAAAAGAAGACCATTGACGCAGCAGCCCCAAAGCACCAGCATACACCCACGATATTTTTCACTCAAAAAACGAACCCAGTAATTGCTAAGCCGCACAGCCAATATACCCATGCAAATCAATCACTCGGCGCAACCAGCAAAAGCAATACACCATCAGAATAAGGAAGCCCTACTCACATAAGCCACGTCAGTCATGGAATCAAATCATCATCTCAATGGTTCACGCAATCTATTAAAATTTCCTAAAACAATCCTTTTCAATCAGAGATAATATTAGATAAGCACTCAATATCTAAAAGATATGCTAATTAAATTTTTTTTTTCTAATTCTAATCTACATTCCAATTTAGGCAGATCAACAAAGGTTATTAGGAAAATTCCCATATCCAAGAAAAATGCAAAAAATTAAAATAGGATATATTTAAAAAATAAATCCTAACAGAGTATAAAGGAAGAAAACGAGCTAGTGGACGACTCTTCGATACTGGGCGCCCTGTTGGTCCCGAAGGAGTAGGGGCATGATGGACGGAACAAGATCTTTGTCTAGTTTTATAGTGTCTTATTGTGTCCAATAAATCTCAGTCATTCATTTGTACGGGTCTCGCATGAACTTCACATAAATAAACGTAGAACCCGCATAAATGAATGGCTAAGATTCACTGAACACAATAAAATACTATAAAAATTGGACAGAATATCTGAACTCATGATGAACACCGAAGGCTTCGAAAAATAGCATATCTCTGGGCTAGTATCAATTGGACAGAAGATCTGAACTCATGATGAACACCGGAGGCTTCAAAAAATAGCATATCCTTGGGCTAGTACCAACAGAGAGGAGCCGAGGAGGGTCAAAAAAAATTCGCATTACTGTTTGCTTTCTCGCGGCACGTGCTGTAGGTAAGGTTCTATTTTATTTAAACTCTGAAAACTTCAACGTCCACTATATATATATATATATATATAATAAGGCCGTTGGGCGGCAGGATATTTACCTTAAAGAGCAAGTCCAGCATATACATAAGACCAAGTTCTGTTTTTCAGTTGCTTCTTCATAATCATACTACATTAGCCGGCTGAAACCTCAATTACCAGTTTCTTGTCTTTATGTTCTTGTACTCTACGATGTTCGTCTCCAACTCTTCACACATCCGTTGAAGATACGATATATAGATATCATATGTAAATTTATTAAGTATCACTCGTGCGGGATCAATTTCTCTATTCTTATTTTCGTGTGCCACATAAATAGATGGATAGTCTCGGATACAGAGTGACACTACAGCTGTATGTCTTTTTAACTTATATATATGTCTGGTAGGTAGACTTTTGGATCGTCGGCTTATTCTTAGGACGTAATTAAGTAATCTCATATTTCGAGGCTTGTTGAATTTGTATGAATATATCAAATATGACAGTCGAAGAATCATCATCACCATGCGCCACTACCACCGTCACCGCGGTGGAGGAGCAAAACGCCGTTGAATTTCCACCAACATTCCATAAGAATAGTGGGTTTGATTCATGCACTGGCATTTACCATTCGCTGCTACAACTCGGTGACAAATTCCAGATCCCTGACAAGCACGAGCTAAACATAGCAGAATACGTGCTGTCCCATTTCTGCTACGCCGATGATCAGTCGAGAGTTGCACTCGTTGACTCGGCAACTAACCAAGTTCTCACCTACTCAGAACTCCGTCGATCGGTTCACAATCTCGCTTCAGTGTTGTACCATGTTCTTGGTGTCAGGAAAGGTGATGTAGTGTTCGTTTTATCACCAAACTCGATTTTGTACCCGATCATCTGTCTCTCCATATTTGCTATAGGTGCAATCCTGAGTCCGGGGAACCCAGTTAGCACCGAGTCAGAAATAGACAAACAATTGCGTGAGTCCAATCCTAAACTTCTCATCGTAGCACCGGAAGAGCAGCACAAGTTGGCAGGAATTGGAATCCAAGTTCTGCTAACTACTCGGACATCTAACGAGGATGTTTTATGCGTTGAGACGTTGATCGAATCCTGTAATCCTCCACTTGAATTGCCGGAGACCCAGTTGACTCAATCCGACATTGGAGCTATACTTTACTCTTCAGGTACCGCAGGAGCAAGTAAAGGTGTGATACTAACGCATGCAAATATTATAGCAAACATAACCATACTCAAGTGGTTAGTTCATGCAACCTCGTCTCAGGAAGATGTGTTCTTGTGCTTCATTCCTATGTTCCATGCGTATGGACTTACGTTTTTCGGGTTAGGACTGTTCACAGCAGGTGTAACTTCTGTGATCATGCAAAAATTTGACTTTCAGGCTATGCTTAATGCAATTGAAATGTATCAGGTTAATCACATACCTGCAGTGCCTCCAGTGATACTTGGACTAGTGAAATGTGCTGGGAAGTTGAATTGCAACTTGTCTTCATTAAGGAGGGTTGGCTCTGGAGCTGCTCCACTGAGCAAGAAGTTGGCTGAGGAGTTCAGGGAGAGTTTTCCTTGGGTGGAGCTCAGACCAGGATATGGGTTAACGGAAACATCCGGATCAACGGCCTTTTTCGTGTCGAATCGGCAAGCTGAAGCTCATCCTGCTTCATGTGGAATGCTGTTGCCAGGTTTTTGTGCTAAAGTGGTAGATATTGAAACTGGATTGGCTTTGCCACCCTGTGAAAAAGGAGAACTGTGGATTAAAAGTCCTACAGTTATGAAAGAGTACTTGGAAAATGAAGAAGCAACAGAATCAACGCTTGATTCTGAAGGCTGGCTAAGATCTGGTGATCTGGGCTTCTTTGATGAAGATGGATTTCTTCATATTATTGACAGAATGAAAGAGCTGATCAAGTACAATGGATTCCAGGTACTGTCCCTCAAAAATTTTTCACCTTCTTTCACACATTCTATCCAGTTTTCCGTGAAGAACTCGTGAACTAAAACTGCAAATCATGTAGTACTGAATCTACTGATAAAATCAAGAGTCAGGAACTTTGTTACAGGTTGCTCCAGCTGAACTTGAAGCCATACTTCTGAGTCATCCACAAGTACTTGATGCAGCTGTTATACCGTAAAAAATCACTCACCTTCACATCTCTGCTATCACGACTCTGTTCTCTCTGTTTCTGAAACGAATAGATTTTGCAGTGTGGAGGACGAAGAAACAGGACAGATACCAATGGCGTACGTGGTGAAAGCACCAGGATCTAAACTCACTGAACTGCAAGTTATACAATTTGTTGCCTGCCAGGTGCTCCTCTTCTCTTGATTTGCTTCGATTTAACTTTCATCTAATCAGGATTCTGAAATTTTTGTGTATCTCAGGTTTCTCCGTACAAGAAAGTAAGAAGAGTGGGCTTCATCAGTTCCATTCCAAGGTCAGCTGCAGGGAAAATCCAGAGAAAGCAGCTTGCTTTACACACCCAACAGCAACTTACCTCCAAAATGTAGCTTCTGTCTAGTAAGCTAAAGTAATACATACTTAAAATAAATCATGATGCGTATTATTTATAATAAGATTGACTATATATAATTACCAATGATTAATTACAAAACATTTGAAAATCATCTTCATGATTTCCCCCAATTCAACCTATTGTTATCTTTTAATTTTGAATCAACAATGTCTTTTGAATAGGAATGGCACATTGGGTTGGACTTGGGAAGTTCACCCTAGCCCGAAGAGATTCACCGAAACATCAAAACGAGGTCACGAACTTTGGACGACCTAACCTTTTGAATTGGGTTTGAATTAGAAAAAATTCAGTCCAATCTAATCAACTACGATCTTTATGAACATCTAATACGTGCGGTTAATATTGACAACAACAACAATAATAATATCCGTTGAGACGCGAGATTTAAAAAAATCCAATAATACAATCTTACTCCTAATACAATTGGTTTCTCATTATTAATCAAATTTAAAAGATTTCTTAAATCTAAATACCTAAATCTGATGGGTCAAATTAATTGATTGACTTCAGGTTAAACTAAACCGGGATTAGGTTTTTTCCACATCTAAACTACCTTGTTTGGACAAGAATATGACTTTTGACAATATAGTTGGCTGGAGATTATTAGTTGCAGATCTTCAAAAATCAACGAGTGTTTCGACAGTAACTCTCCAAATTTATGTAAAGGGATCCAACTCGAAAGGGAAAAAAGAAGAGAAGTTACAACCGTATCAAGAAATGACAAAAGGTTAATCCTAACGTTCAATAACTTGAGAACCCTAGTCCAATTTCTTTTCCCACAAACACACTTGTACTATGTGAACAATGTCCTATAGCAAGCTCTCTTCTTCACTCCCTCTTTGTCTGTCTCCTTCGTCTTGCTCTTCATCACAGCCTGCTTTTGAGTTGTTTAATACTTATCTTTCAGGAACTTTAAGTGCACAGCTTCCAAATTTGTGATTCGTAACAAGAAAATATCTGAAAAAAACTCGAAAACTAATCTGTTCCCCTCTGAGACGCGTAAGCCACCTTCTGCATGATCATGCCCTCAGCAGCACGGACAGATCTCTGTGACCCGGTGATTGTCACTTTCCTGCCAATCAAGATGAAAGAGAGTTGCGTTAAAAGTTTCCGTCACCTGGCAAAGTCACACCATATTTGTGTTCTGCAGATTTACAAGTCTAGGATCTGGATTCATACCTATCGGTGGTTCCGGACAGGAAATCACCTCTATCGGATATTTTTATCCTCGCCCCACTAACCTGTCAAATCAAAGTTCCACATTTCAGTGCGTAAATAACATTACCAAATCCCTGCACCAAGGGTGGAGTTTGATATACTGAATCTTTTCTACAATAACAATGCAATACGAACCATGAACCGTAGGACTATCTTAGCAAAGCAAGGAAAAGCCCCATAAGTCCTCTGATTCTTAAGAGAGATGGCTAATTATATTAAACTAAAAGTTAGAGAGAAATGACAATTGATCTCATTATATTTTTTATCATACAGATTATTCAGAAGTCTTGTAACGACTGATGGAGATCAATTTCATTAATATGTTTTTGACAAACTGTTTAGGTGTAACTCCACCATACCTGACTGATTTCCAAGATGTTCCTTCCACTGCGACCAACAACTAGCCCAATATGTTCATCTGCAACACCAATTGTCACTGAGTTTGTATGATCCTCCTGAAAATACCAAAATGCCTTCTATCAATAACAATCAACTAACAGCAAACTGCAATAGGTTAATGTTTCCCCAAAACTAAGTCAACCATGTAGAAAAAAATAGCAGAAATGCAGGGAATGCAGTTCAGGTTAAGCATCAAGGAAACGGATGAAACCTTGTTATTCTGAAACTTCACTCCAGTCCCATTTGGTGCGTAGCCCATTGTGTTGTATGCTGCTGTTGCAACAGAAGGAAGCACATATGTACATGGAATACCGTGAAAACCAGAGAAGTAAACACCTAAAATTTCAAGTTAAAGACATCTCAACATAAAATAAATTTAAGGGGAAGCACCACATATCACACAGATAACAACCCAAGACGGTTCAGCGAGTCTATGCATAAGAAATGTACATTAATGAACAGATCAATCTCAGAAAATGATTTCAAGATTAGCAGTTTTAGAAACACTTTCTCATATTTATCGTCCATTGCACTTCATACAAAGACAAATTAATTAGGCAACTAGATCACCAAAACACCCATGAGCATATTTCAACATTTTTTAATGAAAAAGCTGGGCAGGTTACTTTGCCTACAATAAATTCGTGCCATTACTTCAACTAAACTCATGGTCGCAACTCGCTTCATGCAAAACAGTACTTTGCCTGTAATGAATTTGTACCATTACTTCGACTGAACTCATTATTCACATAAATACTTGTTATCATCTTTTTCGTGATTCAAGTATGTTCCAACCTCCCACCCCCACCACAATCTTATTATATAATATTATCAATGAAAGACCAAGAAGTCACTGGTACCGGAAGCAAAAGCAAATTTGAATCAAGTCAAGCTGCAATAATTGTGACATCAAGAAAAAAGGGGGAAAAAAGACACTGTTCTTTTGATAACTTCATACAATAATACATATGAGATATATCACAACACCTCTAAACCATATGCAAATACAAATATAAGCATAGCTGTTTATATAAAGTCCATCCCACTTTTTTCTCATTCCAGTTTTATTATGGACAGAGCATATTATGATCTATCAAAATTTAGATCAAATTAGATATTTGTAATTTATGACATGGAATTATATAAACTCATAATTTGTGTTATGACTGAAATTGAGAGTGTGAATCTCTTTTTAGAAAAATCAATGTTGATTCCTTTATTTATGTATCAATTCTAATTTTCTTACATGATTAGCAAAAGAAAATTTTTGTTTCAAACTCAAATACAAAAATTCATGAATTCATAATCAATAGTTAAATAGGACCAATTTGCACTGATTTTTACTTGTCGCTAAAAGTTCGTATTTGGGTTTTCATTTCAATAGAAAGGAGAAAAAGTTGGCATAGTATATGTTTTGAGATAATATAAAAAATGAAATAAAGAGAGAAGTCCAAATTTAGGAAAAGATTATGAAAAATAGTATTCAAGCTCCAAGTAAAACAAACAGTTTCGTGACCCCTAAAATAGGGAAGGGGGTTTCATCTGTGACCAAAAAAAAAAAAGACACTACATTCTACAGTTAAAAACTCACCCAAAATAGTGTTGAACCTTTTCTATGAGGGACTAAAAGACAGGATCAAAACAAAAGACTCAAAAAAATATATATAACTAAAAATATTATTAGGTCATAAAACTTTTTGCAATTACATCAAAACTGGAGCAGGATCAGAACTAATCACTAACAAGATAAACAGTTAACCATTCACCAAATAATTTATGAAAGCAAAGTGAAAAGATGTTGAAGCCGCAAAAGGACTTGCAGAGATCAATACAAATTGCTAGTTTGTTGTGGGATACTGGCAGAGACGTACCTGAATAAGAAAAAGGGGCATTCATAGCCTGCGCATAATGAGGATCTTCACTTAACTTGGACAAAATTAAGTCAATAGCTTGCATCTGCTCCTCTAAAGTTCCCGCCACTGTCACCACCCTATCATTTAAGCCATAAAAGTTCTTATCCATTGGAGATATCTTGATGCTAGCTTGTGATTCTTCGATAAATGACCTAAATTAATGCAAAACAGTATGTCAGAAATGTTGTTTGCTCCCTGTGTTTTGGTTTAAAGCACTCACATTTGTTTGCAGGTGACCTTGCAATAAACATAAATCAGGAATGGCAATTCAACCACATGGTGTGGATGGAATTCTCTACAAACATATATACCAATATGTGTTATGTCCAAGTAGCAACTATGATGAGAAACATGAATCAGTATGACCAGGTATATACTTGACTCTAGAATTAGCTAATGAATTCTTTCCTACGGGCATAAAACCAAAGATTGAGAAAGCCTCAAAAGAGAGGGAAGCTAATCCTTCATCACCAGAGAACCTGCATGTATATGAAACAAGCGTTCCCAGAAATTGTTTTGTAATCTGTACTCCAAGTAAGCTAGCCTACTATACTGTCCAAGAGAACTAAAGGCTAGTTTTGAAACCAAAAATTATAAGAAAAACTTGTTGGACGGACCTGATGTTAGAATAAATGATAATGCTGTCCATACTATTATCAGGTAAAACTGAAGCACATGTGACTACTCGAGGCAAAAATCAACTGCTTTTTCAATATTTCACATCTTTTAAGTTTTCAAGCTATAACAGCCAGAAATGTTTTACGAAGCAGAATGTGACAGAATTATTCATACTTTATGATGGCCCCTCCCTTTCCAATAATGCTGCCACAAGAGTTATTGGGAACAATTAATCTCACTTTCATCCTTGGGTCCGCATCATGACCATCTTCAGTATGAAGCTGACAAACAAGATATCAAATAGTGAATTAACTTAAACTAACATAAGCTTAACAAATCCTACACAAAATTTGTACCTCACTGAGCAACTTAGCAAGAACAAGTTCCACTGCCTTCAATACATCGTCAATTAAACCGGATATCCCAATTATTCTATCAGATGTCCCTGGAAAAAATTCATAATTGCGGGACAACTGAATTCTTGCTCCAGATTGGGATTGGAATTCAGTAATTGTAGCACCACCCTTTCCAATAACAGAACCAGCTGCAGCATTTGACACCAGAAACCTTATATATGTTGGCTTCTCCATATTATCTGACAGAAGAAGAAAGTATGTTAGAGGATAAAAGATTAGCATATAAAAATAGAAGAAACTGAAGTCATATACACAATTTAAATCCATGTTGTATACTCGGCAAATAGAATTAAGCTACCTGATGTTTTTTCTTCAGTTAATCTACACGTATTGTAAATAAAAATTAACGAAAGGGCGAATATGAATTCAACCCAAAGAAAAACCAAAATCCAAACAGCAAATGTGATGAGGAGTTGTGAAATCGGAAAAAGTTAATAATAATAAATAACCACCACATGCACCAAACTCTAATTACTTTGAGGCACCCGCATTTTCAATGTTCCTAACAACAGATTAGATATTCCCAGTAACCAAAAACAATAGAAAATAAGCCACTTCTCTCCATTACTTCGCCCCACATCTCTCCTTAACTAAACAGACTAAGTTAGCGTTTAGGGTTTCAATTCGAACGAAAACTATCAGATGCAGGTCACTAAAGACAACTAAAACACCCTCAACACGTCCCGTCACAATTATCTACAGAATGCAGTCAAAATTCAACACGCTGCGTAAACAAACCGACTCAAAAGTCAAAACGAAACCGTCAGCGACGAGATCAGATCAGATTACCTGACGTCGGAGACTTAGGCGGCGGCGGAGATCTGTTCCGATGCGGCTCCGGCGACGACAAGTAAGACGACTCCGTCGATTCCATTTCCTTATCTACACACGAAAGATAAGTAACCGTCAGTCACACAGATACACAGAACCCAAACAGAGTCATAAAACTCGCAATGTCCATTGAGAGAAAGACACACGCACGATACCTGTTTTAGCAGTGATTTACTGCAACTTCAATGTGTACTCTGAATCTGCGTGTCCATGATCCATTCTTCTTATAACTTCCTTCTTGCCCTTTTTTTATTTTATGTTTCTGTGTTTTCAAATGACTTAAATTAGTGGAGTACATGTACGTGAGTTGATTAACCAATTTACTCATTCAACATTTTATAGATACATGTTTGGTTAGTGCCTAACATCATGATCTACCAAGTCAATATAAAATTATTAGCTGATATAAGATATGCAATTGGTTCGAGTTCGAACTTCGAATCGCTTGATTCAGGCTTTTCGAATTGACTCGTAGAATTCAAACCAAATTTGAAACTTGATTAATTTAAATTAGATCTATTAACTTTAAGTCGGGTTGAATTAAATGTGACAAGTCAAACCTGTTGTTGTCGATCTAACTCAACCCGACCTTATTCTCTAGAACATAGCTTGAGTTCGATCCAAATCCAAATTTAAGTTTGTTTAAATAGATAAAAGCGGTTTCTGTTTGAGGAAAAATTTTCCAAATCGAAGTTGTCTTGGTCTTAAAAGTTTAAGACCAAAATGACATCTCTTTTTGTCGTTTTACGTTAAGTGTGTGGACTATTTAAACCAGTGAATCGGTCTCATATTAATTGTTTAGACCCAAATTTAATTTGAACCTCGATTATTCGATCCTTATTCGTTAACTCGAGCTTATTCCAATACATCTTGCCATTTATGACTATATATATTTTTGCGTTAAAATTTATTATGTAAATTTTAAATTTATTTAAGTATATATATTTTAAAGTTTTTTATTAAATTTTCATTAAATATAAAGTCTATCAATCCTTATATGTTTTTTATATATAACAACAAAATATAGAAAAATGTGAACTAGAAAATTGAAAAAATAGATCATCTGATCTAATTAACTCGTTCTTATCTATTTCATTAAATTTCATTCACACATTTACATAGAATTTACATAAACGGCATTTCAACCCGAAGATTGGGAAAGTAACAAAGTGGAAACATGGAACAACTAAGCCATAATGTTCCTACTTTTAGTTTGCTTCTGTAGTTTATCATTACTATGTCACACTTGTATTTTGTTTCCTTCTCTTTGATTGTCTTGTTAATGCTTTAGAATCCACAGACACTCATTTTAATACTTGCTAAAATAAAAGAATATATACAATGAAATCTAATTATTAATTTTAGAAAAAGAGTCATGGTTATTATATGGGTATATGAATTTCGGTTTAAGGGTCCAAATAAAAAATTTAAAGTATAAAAGATTTAATCGGCATTAGACTGTAATAAAATTAGTTAAATATTGAAAAATTTTAAAAATTAAAATTAGATTAAAAAATGTCGTTAATGATTTGAATTTTCTAAAGTTTAATTAAAAAGGAATATTTAAATAAGAATTAATTGATTTATTTTATTTTAGCCTATAAAAATTAACCAATTAATTAATAAATTGATCAACCGTTAACAACAAGAGTTTTTATAAAGTAAATAAAACTCAAAAAATAAAAACTGAACCAAAAAAATTATAAATTCAAGATTTTAAAAATCAAATAGATCAAATTAGTTTGGTTTTTCTGGCAATAACTTCTAAATAAAAAGCATTTTAATGGTATATAAATTGACAATTAAAGATTAAGATAGTTAACAAAAAATAAATATTATAAGTGTTTGATTAATTATATGAATAATTTTAAACAATATGAATCTCATTTAAAATAGACAGGTTGATATTTTATGATATATAAAATTAAAATAATCATAATATTCCCTTTTACATTTTAGCTCTTCTTCTTCGTAAATTCAAAATCTTTAATTTTATTGATTCTTTAATCGGCTTTATATAATTTAATATTGGTTGAATTTTTTAAACTTTAAATTATCTTGTCGGTTTAACTTCCGATCCAATTTTTAAAATATTAGTTATTATATTAAAAGGAAGTAAGACTTCCAGCCACTGTTCTAAAAATCGGATCGGACCAGCCTATCTGACCGGTTCGACCAATGACCGGTCGGTTATCCGGTCTGGTTCACACCTAAAAATCGGTTCTTAATTGAACCAGTAAGAACCGGTCAATTGACCGGGTTTATTCGGTCCGACCACTGGTTCAATTTTTTATTATTTTATTTTGTATTTTTTAATATTTTTAATATTATATATAATTAAATATAATTATTGCATAATTATAACGTTATATCGGTTTGACCGGTAGGGTCAAACCAGTGACCAATTAGACCTCCAATTTGATATTCGATGGTCAGTCTGAATTTCAAAACACTGCTTCTAGCATTTGAGAGGAACACTAAATGAAGCTATCAAAGAATGCACTTGGCTCTAGATCCAATTTCATATATACACTAGTATGATAAAAAAGAGTAGTGCTCATAACCAAACTAAGAATCTCAAAAAGTGTTGAACATGACTTTATATCCACTCAAGATACCAAAACAATCCATATCTAGACATGACCTAATACAAAGTTCAATTAATTGAACTTATTTTGTTACTTCATTCTCACGTCTATGTGCTAACTTTATGAATTGCAATATATATATTCACTTTAAATATAAAAAATATTAATGATTATAAGCTTAAATCTATAAATGTCATGTTAAACAAATCCTAAATAATAATATTAAAAATAAAACTTGGACCTAATCACCAAAATAAATATCATATTTTGTAAGGATAACAAATGGGTCTGAACTCGAAACTACCAAGTCCGAAGTTAATGGACCAAGCCTGAGTTTATAATTATACTGTTTCCATAACTTGAGTGATGATTCTATACATTGAGGATGAGTGTCTAGTGATTTTAGGTACGAATATTTGATTATTTATTTATAATTATATTATTTGTCTAAATTTAAGTAAAAATTCTTAAAACGGAATAATAATGTCTCGTTATTTATAATAATGAAAAATATAAAGTGTTTTAAAACATATTCACTTAAATGGGATTAGTGCTACTTTTTGGTTTATATTGAATAGTTTGTGTTTTTTTTGTATAAAATATAAATTTGGAGATATAATTGATATAATTACCTATAATTCATAAATTTGGTGACAATTTTTAAAATATTATTTTATTCTTAACATATACATAAGAACTCTTATTTAGACAAAATTTAGAAATAGATCCTTAAGGTTTATTATATATTATAAATAAAACTTTATCATAATTATATTAAAAATAATTTGATAATGATACAATTTTTATTTAAAATGTTTTTTTTTGTGATCGAATAATAATTTTAAGGACTTATTAATATAAAAATTAGTAATTTATTTATTTTTAAATTTAATAATAAATTCACACTTTTAGTGAAATATTTTTATAATTATCGGTAGACCATAATTTGATTGGTCTTTCAAATAAAACGTAGTCGTACAGCATAAAACCCCAAGTCTAGACGCAACCAACAAACCCGCGAAACCCGAAACAATGAAACCCGAAAAAGAGTTTTCAAATTTCAAAATCCGTTGCTAGAAGAAAACGCATCTCATACCGTCCATTCCCATCTTTAAAATGTATCCGTCCACGTCAGCAATCCGCATCTTCAATACATCAACCAATCCCGTCTCGTTCCAATCCTGTATATAAACTAAACCGGACACCTTCAGCCTGGCAACTTACACATTTGAGCTCTAAATCTTTCGCTCTTTTTTAAGAACCCTAGAATTCACGATGGCGCCAAAGGCAGACAAGAAGCCAGCGGAGAAGAAGCCGGCGACGGCAGATAAGGCTCCGGCTGAGAAGAAGCCGCGAGCGGAGAAGAAGCTCCCAAAGGAAGGATCTGTGGACAAGAAGAAGAAGAAGGCGAAGAAGAGCGTAGAGACATACAAGATCTATATCTTCAAGGTGTTGAAGCAGGTGCACCCTGATATTGGTATATCTAGCAAGGCAATGGGGATCATGAACAGCTTCATCAATGACATATTCGAGAAGCTAGCTCAGGAGGCTTCGAGACTCGCTAGGTACAACAAGAAGCCTACCATCACATCTCGAGAGATCCAGACCGCTGTCAGGTTGGTGCTGCCCGGAGAGCTCGCGAAGCACGCCGTTTCTGAGGGTACTAAGGCAGTTACGAAGTTCACTAGCTCTTAGGGTTAGGGTTTTATTTGTTAATCTAGTTTCCCAATTCCCAGGTCAGTTTGAGTGTTTGCAGGTGAATTCTCAAGTCTTGATTAGAGATTCTGATTTGATGTAAAGGGCTTACCTCTTGAATTCAATTGAACTTACTTCTCATTCGGTACCTTATTGAATAATCTTTTCTTTGTTTATTTCACCAATGATTATGCTTACTGGCAAGTCCTGGGATTACAAAAGGAGAATTTTTATCAAATATTTTATTTACGGAACGAATGAAGAATAGAAGTGACATTTGTTGTTCTAATTATACATTTGAAGGACATACAGAAGATATAATCAGAAAAATAAGGACACCTCTTAGTGTAGGACAGGAAGAAGCTTTCTGTTCAATCCAAAGGAACTTCATATCTTCAATACCCTTCAAATTATCCTGTATGGTTGAATATATTTAATCTTGATTACACTATGGAGTATGCTCTGATCACTTCCACAATTGGTGCACGACACAGTGGACATTTTCCTCCACCTCTAACCAATTCATTTGCACATTTTGAACAAGTGCACATGTGACCACATCTGAGAAAAGATAGTAAACCAGTAAACAACTTAGGTTTTGCAATGTTAGAATGAGGAGATAGGAAAAAGGATGGCAATAGCCTGGATAGGGCTTGTTAAGGATCAAAATGTTGTCATTTTGCCAAACTGGGTTGAGCCGGCTGATCTGCAAGCCCAATCTCAAAACCTGTTTCGCAAAATGACAACATTTTGGTCTAGGCCAGCCCTAGCCAGGCTGCAACTTGGTCTGGTTTGTTAACTTTGAGTTGGGCTGGTTTTATGGAAACTAGATAGGAAGTACAAAGCAAGATACCTGTACAGCAGAGAATCTATATGACTATCGCAACAAACACAGCATGTCCCTTTCCTCACATGACCCCATTTAGACCCATCTTCAGATGTCTCTGCGCTCAACCCTGCAACCACAGTAATGGGTCTTTTAGTTACTACGAATTCCCATATTATCAATAGCAGTCTATAACTCTACTGTAATGATCGAGGTGATCCTTTAAGGGCACAAGCCACATTACTCAATCAGTTGCAACTTTATTACAGATATGAGGAAGGGTGAGAGAGAGAAGTGGCGGAACCTTTTTCACCATCTGACCGATTAAGTGCTGCGGAAACTTCCTGTCTGACAGAGCGCTGCAACTCGAGCTGCATGTCCATGCAAGATTCCAACATCCTCTGCATGTGGTTCATTGCTTGCTGTAATCTAGCCATGTCTGTTCTCAAATCATTAATCATCTCCCACTCCTGCCACATTAATAGGATACAGATTCAAAATTAACTTCAAAGTGAAGATTAGAACACAAGTTGCTGAAATCTAAGATCAATTTAAGGCACTGAGAAAGCTCTTGCTTTGGCAAACCAAAGGGTTGGAAGAAAAATGACATTCCAAAAGCAACGAAGATGATATAAGTTAAGAAGCCTTCATGAACCAAATAAAAAGTTATTTTGGCAGCAGTGCAAATTCAAGGCAGAAGAAACGTTCCACGGAATCAGAGTACCAAATTGTCTTGCGCTCATTTCTCATGAGGACACAAAATCTGGAAGAGAAATTTACTGATTCATTAATAAATAAAAGGATATTTCAAGTTAGAGAAGATGACACACAAGTTCAGAGCGTTGCATGCTATGTCGATGCCATGTATTGTGATGCAAATCCTGGTGCCAAAGTGGTTGGGGTGGTGGAACTGGGGGAGAGGGCAGAACCAATGAAGGCCTGTTCAAGGCATTACGCTGGCCTTCAGTTTGTTCATCTCTCTGCTGTTCCTCATCAAACTCAGGTGAAACGGGATCTGGTGCTGGCAAGTTTCTGTGCAGATCCCAATCGATGGGAGCACGGCCTTGCCTTTCTACATATGACTGTATCAGTTGGTCCAGACTTTCACGGAAACCACTGCGAAGTAGATTTGATACACTTCTCCTACAAGATGAAAAGAAATTCAGTCATCTGAATCTCAGAATACAAAATTTATGGCATTAAATATTACATCAAGACACAGACTAGCTTGAATTATATAGTTGTTTTTAAAAAATCCATATAACTAATTCTAGCTTTTGATAATACCTGCTCAAAAGTTCTCTAAGCTCCATACTGTAGACATTATCATCATCAGGTGGATGAAATCTATTCAATCTTCTCATGAAAGAACGGCGAGTTCTAGGGGGATCAGAAGGCCCATCTGTCCAATTTTCAACAGGTTCTCGTGAACCATCCTCATGCCAAGCTCTCTGGGCCTCCAATGGATGGCCTTGTTCATTACGCACATCTCTAGGTGTTTCTTGGGGCCAATCATTGAGTGAGGACTGTTGCCTACTTACATCCATAGGCTCTGCATTATCCACCTCCCAGTCATTTGGCTGACTGAGGTCTGAGTGTTGCCTTTGTTGTCTCTCATCAACTGGATTTCTTTCTTGCCAACCACCCCCCAGATCACCAGTTTCCTGCCAATTTATATTAACAACACCCGTCATACTTTCAGAACTGTCTGTGTGATTCGGCAACTGATGAACATCACTATCTGGATTCATGGATTGTGATTGTTCATTGTTCTGAGATCGTGTGTCCTGCAAGGTGTTTGTCTGGTCACTTCTAGAATCGTCAACATTATTGTTAGATGGTGTATCAGAATGGCTGCTCACTTGACCACGAACAATATGTTCTAACCTTGAACGGAACCCTTCCCTGGATTAGGAAAAGTGTTTTCAATTAGGACAATCAGATGACAATGCATTTTTCACATCGCTCAGCAGCTATTGGTAGATGGCTAACACTTGATCAAGCTAACTGAAAGATAAAAGCTACAGCAACCAGAACAACCAAGCTACCTGATTGTGTAAGAACTAAAAGACAGCACATATGTTTACCTACACAACAAATGGACATACATACTCATCTAGAAGGCCTATAAAAAGAAAACAACAAAATGCATGCAATGTTGAACAAAAGGAGGGGTAGAAAAAAAACAGCATAAATTGTTGATACCATTGAGCCAGTCCAGATATTTTCCAACTGTAACATCCGTAAATAGGGTATCAGCAAATAAAGAAAATGAAGAAAAGGTGTCTTTAGGTTTCATCCGATCACTGTTGGCAAAAACAAGGGACATATTGAGATGACATGCCTTTTTTAAAGTTTTAAACCTAGTTATGATGTTTTTGAGACATTTATCATGATGCTGTGCAGTCAGGCATTCATATCTCATGTAAGTGAAAAAGCCAGCAGCAGTGTATTTACAATTGAAATGGATATGATCTGTGGAGCAAAGTGCCCTATGCACAACCTCTCCCAAGTGACTTGGGACAATTCACCACTAAACCATACCAGCAATGACACAAGTGCATAAATTTCACTAGATTACCTACAACCTATTTTGAAGATAAATGACACAAGTTCTCAATAACATGAATATAGTTTTGAATGTACTGGATGATGATCATTCAGAAACTCTATTCATAGATTACTGGGATAAACTTCAGCAACTATGTTATAGAACCACCCAAATAATGGAATCACATTGCATCTTTTTCTGAATCAAATGTAGGGTTATATTCAGTTGTTTAGGTAATCGCTTGAAAATAATGGCACTGCTCTGAATAAGATTTGTAGCAAGATCTAATAATGGTAAGGTCCAACAACAGTGGTGCGAAGAATATTAAAAGCACCCCAAAGATCTAATACCTTGAGTTGAAAAAACACATACCGTAAGCCAGAAACAGTGTGCCGTTGCCTTAGTTGATTTAGTTCACTAGCAGCCACAGAAGGCGGTCTCTCATCTTCAATTGTGCTGTCATTCCTCAAGAATCTACCTCTCAATAATGACTGCAATATTGAAAAAATCACTAGCAAACCTCTTCCTTATTTTCACCTTAGACCTACCCAATTGACAGGCCATACACAGAAACAGCAAGATAGAGGAATATAAACTAACCTGAATGCGGTTACGATGGGCAAAATCTGAGACAGCACGATGCTCTAACAGACCCTGAAGCTCCCTCTGTCTTTCCCTCTCAATCCTCACAAGCAAGTCAATAAGAGCTTGTCGTCCACGCAACCTCAGCATGTCCCTACGAATATGCTCAGGTTGCCCTTCATCATGGTCGGCTACAGAGCCATCACGGGTTCGATCAACTTGTTGATCAAGTCCAGCACCTTGATCTTCCCTCTGTCCTCCACGAGCTCCTCGTTGTTGACTTGTCATTTGCACCCACTCTCTGACAATTCTAACCCTCTCACGTTCTGTTTCACCAAGCCATTCTGCTCTGGGACTGCCGTTCCGTTGGGACACATTAGAGTTATGATCACTAATGCCAGTTTCCATCCAGCCTCGAACAATCTGCCTCACCCTCTCCCTCTCACCGTCACCAAGATCAGGAGATTGTTCCCTACTAGACCCATTATTATCAACATGCTCATTTTGTGACACCATCTGCCCATGTGACCAAGGTCCAAATTCATTCTCACTCTCACTAGCATCCCCCAAACTTTCATGATTCACAGTTCCCCGGCTGTCTGATATATTTGAGCTAGATATGTTTGTATTGGACTCCACACTTCTTTGGTGCCTCAACCTCTCCCTTGCTCTATTTAACAAGTGTTCATCCTCAAGCTCCCGCCACATTCGCAAAATTGCAGAAGCCTGTGTGCTTGGCCTTTCCACTGCCCCCTGTCTCCGTGAAGTTGGTGACTGTGACTCCCTTAAAAATGAAGAATCAAGCATTGACACTGTGTGTAAGCCTGCAAGTGCCATCAACTCAGACTCACGATTCCTCCTTTCCATTGTAGTGATCATTTCTTGGGCCTGGCGAGCAGCCCATCGACTCAGTATTCGCGAGTGTCGCCGCCTGGCTGCTGATGACTCAGCCAAGTCATCCCCCTCAAGATCAGACCTACGTCTCCGCCGCACAAGATGATCACCTTCATCGTCCTCATCATCAGGATTATGAGTGGAGCTACATGATGCATATGACATACAATCATCCAAGTGCCCACACATAAATTCCTCCAATCCCCGCTCGAACTCCACATGTGCATCTTCAGCAGATTCAGGCTTTTGTTGCACTTGTTGAAAGTCAGTCATTCTCACCAAAATCCCATACAATTTGACACCAAGAACACTAAAAACCACCACCTATTACTGATATACCTTCTTCAAGGTAAACATAATTACTTAAAATCACTCGATGTAACTCCTAAGAAAATAAAATATAATATCAAAAAATCTAATGATCCCAGTTGAATCAAATTCCCACAAAACACAAAATCCCCAAAACAAAACAACAAGGCCCTAATTGGTTGGTGATCAACAACAGTGCCAATTCATCACCTGATAACATATAGACAAGTCAAAAACCAAACAACATTATAAAGAAAATACAATTAGGCACCAAAATGGATCAAATTAAAAAATAAAAAATATGACTTGGCAATGTGAAAATAAGAATTGAAATGTACAAAAAAAAGAAAGACGTACCTATGAAACTGTGAGGATTCAAAATGTGCACATGTCCAATGCCCTTTTCCTCCTCCAATCAATCAAAACCCTAAAATTTGCTTTCGCTCAATCATCAATCGGAAAACGAAAGAAAGCAAACGTGAAAGTGTGAAGAGAAAATCTGTTTAACAAGAAAATATAAAAACAACAGAGAGAGAGAGAGATCAGAGAATGGAATGATTTGGGAATTTATAATTAAGTGAAAGAGAGAGATTTTAGAGAGAGAATTAAAAGGAGCTTTAGAGAGAGAAAGCGTGAAAGAAAGAGAAAGAGAAAGAGAGAGGGAGAGTCGCTTTTTCTCTTTTTTTTTTTAAATCTTCTCTTTTTTTGTTAATCATTTACCATTCTTTTTATTTTATTTTTTTTCAGCAAGTTTGAGGATGACCGACACGTAAGCAGCTCTCGTTGCACTTTACATGCCCAATTACTCTATGCCACGTCATATTTATTATATCCTTTGTATTGTCATCATTTTAATCAACATTTTTAAGGGTTCATGAGAGGACTAAAATTTATGAAAATAAATTAATCAGTTTAATTATAAAAAATTTGAATTAAATAATTTTTTAGTTTAATTTTTAACTTTTTTTAGCTAGATTTACGTAAATAATCTTATTATTAAAAATTGATCAGTTTATTAATCAATTGATCAATTTTTGTAAAGTAATCGGTTATTATAAATCACAGTAAATTAATTAATTTCTTTTCAATTAAATTTAGATTAAAGAGAGTCTCTTTTAATCATAATTTATTTTAATAACTCATATTATTAAAAATATACTAATTTATTAATTAATCGGTTAATTTATTAAATTGATCAATTTTTATAAATAAAAATAAATTAATTAATTTTTATTTAACAATCTAGTTTTTAATTAAGCTTCAAATTCTTCAATAGGTAAGGACAATCTCGTTTAATTATATTTTAATATTTTTTATTTATTCTAATCTTTATTTGACAGTGTAATATCGATCTTTTAAACCTTAATTTTTTTATCTTACTAGTTTAATTTCGGTTCCCTTTTAAAAACATTGGTTTAAAGCAATATCCTTTTTTTTAAATTAATGGTGATAAGGCAGGAATAATCTATTGAGAGATTAGTAGGTAAGATTATTTTACCCCCTCAAATCCTCTGCCAGCAACTCTGGCCTAATCTTGTGACACTCTATCCTAACCATTTATTTATATAGGGTCCTACATAAATGGATGGCTAGGATTGGGTGGCACAGGATTGAGCCAGAGTTGCTGGCACAGAGGTTCACATCTCCTATTTTACATGTCTTTAAAAACATAGTTGGTGAGGATAATAAAATGACAAACAAGTTATTATTTATTAACGGTACAAAATGTCACATATTCTATTGTATTATATAAACTTAAACACCAAATGATCTTATTATAACACGTAGAATAGATTTTATTATGTGTTTCGAATCGTTCATGAAAGGGTTAAAAATGAAGAAAATACGGAATATCTAATTTTGGTTTTATTCGATGTTTTGAAGCAGTTTTTGAGGCTAAAATGAGCTTAAATATCTCAGGACTTTCACGAAAAGTAATCATCGACACGTGGATAACGTATTTTTTCAAATTTCTTAAGATGTAAGCACTCTTAACGGGTCAGAGGATCCGTATGCTTACAAATTACATAAGCAACTGAAGGAGACCTTAACTTTTATATATAACTTCCATATCAGAGTTTTCTATCATAAGTTCGATATAGGTTCGGTCTACGTTAATCGAGATCAATTTTTCTCCCAAATTTCGACTCATTAATTTAGCTTATTTATTTGGCCATTTTATTATCTATATTTGGATCAAATTATGTAACTTAAGTGATAAGTTATTAAAAAAATCGAAAATACAATTAATAATTGTCCAATATTACGGAGAATGACAAAATTGTGTAACACTTATTATTTATTAACGGTACAAAATGTCACATATTCTATTACTATATAGACTTAAACACCAAATGGTCTTATTATTTATTAACGGCACAAAATGTCATATAGTCTTCTATTATATATTATATAGACTTAAACACTAAATGGTCTTAGATAGAAGATATTATATAGGGTTGATCATCCGGCAACATAAGATTATACGCCACTTCAATTAAAACTCAAACACTGGGGCCATCGCCATAGCTACAACTTCGATGATGAATTATAGTAATTTTCTTCATTAAATTTGACAAAATTGATCAAACTAAAATCGTGTTAGTCATAATTGAGTTATAGTTTTAAATGATGTTATTTTATTTAACTAATTCAAATCGGACTGACACCTTCAAACTTAAATTTGATCCAATTTTTAATTAACTCGATTTTAATTTAGTAATTTCAAATTGGGTCGGATCAAGATCTTAATTAGGTTCTAACTATAAAATTGGGAGTTAAGTTGGATTGAACTTAATAATGCCATTTTATTAAACTAACTTTTTCAAACTCAAATTAGATTGGAAGCTCAATTAATTTATTTATTTTGAACTTAATCAATTTTATCAATCCTATATATTTTTATTACTTAAAAATTAATTGTGACAAGATATAATTCTTTTAATTATCGAATATGCCCTTTTATCACTTCTATTTTTAATTAGAAATGACAAAATTTGTTCCACTAGATTCGACCTAATCTGAAGTTAATAGACTTAGCTTAAGTTGATTGCTTTTTTAGTTGAGCTTTTTTATTAAAAAAAACTTTGGAACCCCATTAGACCCAACTTGAGGCTCAAAATTATACAAAAAAGATGTTTTTTATTTTTAAAATTAAAAATATATTTGATCCAACTTGACTTAGGTCATAATTTGAAGATAAAATTTTAGCCCAATCTAAATACATAAAAAGTTTATTTCATTTGAATTTTAAATAAGGTCATTTCCATTTAATAATAAATTAAAACAATTTTCATACGAAGAATTTATTTTAATATTAAAATCAAACTTAAATTTTATAAAATCTTACAAATTAAAATGTACTTTTTTATTATAACTATTTGTCTAAAGAAAAAAAAAAGGAGTAATTAATTCAACAATCTATTATGGTCATGAGTCATATGTATACATATGCTTTGAAATTTATACCACTTTGCATTATGCCACTTTAACTATATTAGATAAGATTC
This sequence comes from Erythroxylum orinocense, assembly GCA_025531955.1. Taxonomy (NCBI): domain Eukaryota; kingdom Viridiplantae; phylum Streptophyta; class Magnoliopsida; order Malpighiales; family Erythroxylaceae; genus Erythroxylum; species Erythroxylum orinocense. Next base: position 31,706,090 of record JANZLX010000003.1, on the reverse strand, counting down.
ACTGTTCTCCTTTTTGTTTATACTATGAGTTGGAAAGTGACTTAGAACAAGTTAAAATCATGCAAACCAATGTTCATGTGGTTCTTTAATTGGAGAACAAGATTCTCCATGAACTTGCTTTCTCTTAAAGTCATGAGTTTTCAAAGATGTTATTATTGGTTTCAAGAAATTATAAAATCACTATTAATGAGTGTCAGTGAAAAGGAGCACCTAAATTTCACAAGCATGGCTCTGGTAATGATAAGGAACAAGATTACATTACAAAGATGGTCCACTTAGAGATATAAATTTAAAATTATCATATAAAATTTAAATTGATTGAGTTTTATTAAATTTAATAATTTGAACGTATTTGAATAAAATAATTTTAATTAAAATCTTGTGTAAATTAAATTTTAATTTATAAAGGGAAAATTAATTCCTAATATAATTTATTGAATCCAAATTCTAGCAATTAGACTGAATAATTATTTTAGTAATTTTATATTTATTAATTTAAATATTACATAACGTATAAAAATGTATAATATTTTTAAGTATTTGACGATAGATCAAATCGGGATCCTCATCCTTTCGCTCGGTTGGCTCGATCGGTCGGCTATCCGGTCCGGTTAACCCTAAAAAACCGGTCTTGAATTGAACCAGTTCGAACCAGTGAAAACTGGAGCAATTGACCGGTCTGGTTCAATAATTTGTTTTTAATTTTTTTAATTTTTGGTATTTTTTAATATTTTTAATATTATATATAATTATTGCATAATTATGACGTCACATCGGTTCGACCGGTGATTGAACCGATCGAATCGGTCAAATCGGTGACCAATAAAGCTTCCGGTTCAATGACCGGTCCGGATTTCAAAACATTGGTCAAGAGTCAAAGCGCTTTAAGTATATTATTTTGATTTCACTTATCAAAATAACCTTACTTTCATTATGAGTTTCTTAAACTTAAAGATCAAAATGAAGTCTTTTTGAAATGCTAAATTAGTACTCTTTTCTATCTAAAATAAAAGTCGTTTTAGAGAGATGCACACTTATTAAAAAAGCTAGTGAAATGTTTGATATACCCTTATTAATTTCATGTTGAACTGCCTTGAAAATGTAATATGTGTAATTAGGATGTGAGAGAAATTAAAGGGTAATTTTGGAAATAAAATTATAAACATGCATGAAAAATCCTGAACAACGCTTATTTTGAATAATTAAAATCCCTCTAAAACGACTTTTATTTTGGATAGGAGAGAGTATGAAATTATTTTAGAAAAAGAGTTCAAGTCGTCCCTAACCTCGAGCTCATCACAAAGGTCAATTAACTCAAGCTCAATCCATTAACTTTGGATAAAACCGAACCAAATTTGCCACTACTAACAACTAATCATATAACTCTCTGTAATACTTTTTATTAACGTAATTATTTAGTGTGTCAATTTTACTTATTTACACTTTAATCTGCATCACTTTTTTTGTCACATCTATATGTGGATCTACCAAAAATAACCTCTCTACTATGTAGGGGTAACACTGCATACTACTAAATTCCGCTTTATTGCGGGACTTCAGACTGAGTGTGATGATGATGATGACGAAGATGATGAGAGATAATATTTTTGAATTAAGTTATTTAATTTTTAAAGTTTAGATACTCAATTATAAATTTTTAAAAATCGAACACTAAAATTTAAAAAATTTAGGCAATTTTTAATTCATTACTAATAAAATCTATACACCAAAGAACACCTCAAATTACATGCATTTCTTTTATTGATCGTTGCATACTATTAGGAGACAAGATCATATGAAACCTGAGTGGCCTCCTAAGTTATCAACCAAAACAATTAAATGGAAGTGTAAAGACAAAAGAGGCAATAGTTGGAAAGAGAGTACAATAATTTACAAGTGTCCATTAGTATAGAGACAAAGGCATTGGGAAGAGGAAGAAGAGGAAGAAGAAGACATTTTAGTTATGTTAGGTGATCTATCATTCAGATTCTGCTGTCTCCAAGTAACTTGTCTCCTCTACAATAATATCATTCCCTAACTACTAGGCTTATTTAAATACCCTTATCTATAAAAAAGAAGAAGAATGAATTATATTTTAAAGCAAAAATTATAATTTCACCTTAACATCTCATAAAAAGTTTAAATAAATTATTAATGTTATCTCTGTAACTAGTTTTACATCCTACAAAAGGGTGCAGGTGAAATAAGTAATGATTAAAAAACTTAATCAAGTTGACTGGTTCAATTATGAAATTTTTAAATCAACTAATTTTTTGATTCGGTTTTTTTAGTTTGATTTACTTTTAATAATCATTGTTGTTAAAAACTGATTAGTTTATTAATTAATCAGTTAATTTTAGAAATTAATCGATTTTTATAAATCATAATTAATTAATTAATTTTATTTAATATGTTTCTTTTTAAATTAAATTTCAAATTTTTTGATATGTAAGAAGTAAGGATTGACTCCTTCGATTATATTTTAAAATTTTAAATTTTATTCAAATTTTAACGAGTTTTTAAACAATCTAATATTGACGAATCTTTTTAAAATTTAAAGTTTAGGAGGCTCTTGATTCCAATTGAGTAATAATAATAGGAATGAGAATGAATATAATCATCATAATTAGGACAGTTGGTTGAAACGAATGAATGATTACCGTTAATATTGATAGTTATTAGTTTGTTAAAAATATTAAGAAATAAAAGTTTGTTAAAATTTTTCACATCAAATTTTAATATATTTTAATTAGTTATATTTAATTTCTATAAAGAGAAAATATAATTAATTAATTATATTTAATTATAAAAAGATTAAAAAAAGATAAAAAAAGAGTGTCACTAAAAAATGATTGACATTCCTCTAATACTTAAGGGTTATGAAGCAATACCTGAACGTTAAATATCATAATACATTAATACTGTCTTTATAATAATAACATATAACTAACTATCTTTTTTTTATTCCATACCTGTTGAACCCTTCTCAAATTTTTCAACCAAGTACCTTCTTAAACTTTAACTTTCGATTTAGTTTTTAAAACATTTAAAATAAGTATTATTTCAGTTATAGTAAAGTATAACATGATATCTCCTTCATCCATTGCTATAAGTAAATTAAAAGTGAATAGATGAGACTTCACATGAATGGGGTATTTGAGAATGGACACGAATTACTATTTTTATTTTCGTGTATCATCCTGTGCTCCTCTTCATCTATCTATTAATTAATATTTAATAGATGAATGGATGAAAAGGAATACAAAATAACTTTTTAATTGATGGATAGATGGAGAGGAACACAGAATGATACGCGAAAACTACGAGAACAAGTAAATTGATGCCTTTGAGAATAGAAGATTTTGTTAGGTTTATACTATTCCTCAGTGGCGAAACCACTTGTAAGGGAGCCCACCCTTAAAATTTTTTTAAAAAGAAGATATATATATATATATATATATATATAGAGGTTGCTTACTTTAAAAGAATGTCGTTGCTCATGGTGAATTGGATTAAAAAAAATTATATATATATACATTGCCCCCTAAAATAAATTTATGACTTCGCTACTGCTATCCCTTTACATTCTTTAACATTTTTTTAAGATTAACAAAAGAGACTTCAGGTTGGCCTACCCTAAAGAGGTATGAAACCATTCACGTTGCAGTTCAATAGTAATGTCAGGGTTTGTTACCTAAAAGAAAGTAGAATCCTATGTTGTTGAAAATGAGGTTAAGAAGTGTCATAAAACTCATGTTCTTGTACGTTGCTCCAGTCTTGTACTGTTGCCCATGAATATGCCGTCTCTTTTTTTTCAAACGAAATAACCTGTTCCGTTTACCAAACCGTTAGTTCTGTTAACATCTTGCTATTCGGTTAACATCTTTTTTGTCGAGGACACGTAAACGTTCACGTGAAAAATTAACTGTTAACTAATCATTACTAGAGTAAGGTTACTTGTTCAACTTAGGTCATCTAGACCTTGAATTTCAGTAAATTTACTGAATTGTTATCGTTGTTCTTTTGAAAAAAAGAAGAAGAAATGACTATTATAGCATTAAAATTATGGGAGTAAATTAGTAATTTTTACAAAGTTAAAATATATTAATAATATGTAAATTTAAAAAAAAAAGGAGATTATTAGGGGTTGAAGTACCCTATTCTCGTTAGAGTGTTTCAATATTATGCCACTTAATTTGATCCATACATTTTTATAGATCCTAATTAGATTTAATAAAATAAGGTAAGAATTAGTTAATTGAAATGGACGATAAGTTCCCAATTATTAATTATTACCCTGACTTGATTTGACCAAGCTTTCTCCCTCTTTTTGGTACACTTAGATGATTTGATTTGACTATCTATTTATGTGGGTCCCACATAAATGAATGGCTATGATAGAATGGCACAGAGTTGGGCCAGAATAGCTGGCACAGAAGATCACATCCCGTTTGGAAAGGAGTGAATTGAATTCAAAACTGCAATTGAATTCAATTCAACTGTTTAGAAATACAAAAATGAGATGAATTCAATTCATGCATGTAATTGAAACTCGTCTCCTTTATAAATTGAATTTACTCCTCAAAGTATAGGAATTCAATTGTAGTGAAACTTGAGGAAGACATTTTTGAATAAAAAACTGTTGTTTGCTATGAGTTTATAATCAGACATTCATCTTTTTTGTTTTTTCATTCTTTGGGCTACTTCACTTCTTACTCTCTTGTGCTTCACTTGATTAAATTCCAAAGACTATAAATTAAAATATTATTAATAATTAATTAACAAAAATATAATTAGTTAAAATGCAATTCATTCATTAATCAAAATATTGTAATTAATTAATTAAAATATAACGAATTAATTATAATTGTCAGGATTTATTTTTAATATATCCTATTTTTATTTTTGACATTTTAATTGGACATGGGAATTTTATTCATAATTGAAAATGTGCCTAAATTAGTGGTTGCGTTTTTGCAAGGTGCTTTGGATTTGATTTGAAAAGATAATCCTAATAAGTATTATGTTTTGGTTGATTCCTTATCTAATACAATCCTTATTTGAAAAGGAATCTTTTAAGGAAACCTAGAAAAGGTTACGTGAATAACGCAAATGGTGGTCTTTGAGTTTGATGGTATCACATATGAAGATGGAAAAGTTTTTTTTTTTTGCGCACATGTATCGGGCGTTCTTGTGTGAACAATAGATTGTAGACTGGAAGTTGATCTTTGTAGCTTACGTGTGGTGTGTGATTGATTGCTGGCGGCTGCGCAATCACTTTGAATTTTTCTGTTAGAAACCGTTGGGCAAAATTGACTTGAAGGTCTGTTGTTCTCTGTTTTCATTGGGATCTACTTTTGAGTTGATGTTGTTGGGATCTTGATGCAGCTTTCTTTAATATTTCAGCTCTAACAAGCAGTCCACATTGTTGAAGTGTTGCTGGATTTTTCTGAGTTCTTGAAGTGGTTGGTTAGTGCAGCATAAAGGTTATTTCATTGTTGATTGGTTGCTGCGTATGTTATAAAAATACAACTGATTAATGTGTTTTGGTGTGGAAGCCACGGTTAAGTTGTTTTATCAATAAGAGAAGAGTTTCAGCTGCGACTTTGTGTTGATGTTTATGTGAGTCAGCCT
>JANZLX010000003.1:31680227-31691497 GCA_025531955.1 Erythroxylum orinocense | reverse complement strand
AAAATATCCTTATTTATTAAAAAATTATATAAGTAAAATTAAAAAAAAAAATTTGAAAGGGCCCCCCCCTCCCATATAAGTAGCTCCGTCCCTGCCGTTATCTTTGAACACGGAGAACCCGAGTAGCTTAGTTCAAAAGCATGTTCATGGGATTCAATTGATTTAATTGGGAAGATTTTAAATCAGTAAACATTTTAATTTAGTTTTAAATTTTTAATTTAATAATGAATAATTGTAAAATTATAAATATGATTCTTAAAATAAATAATCAAATAATTAATTAAGAATATATTATTTATTCTTATTATAAAAAGATATGAGATTTTAAAATATTTAATATTTAAATTTCTTTAATTTAATATCCATTTTTAAAAAATTCAATTTGGTAACTAACATTTTTAAATTCCTATAAATCAGGTCAAAATATTATTTTTACTAATATAACTAATAGATGAACATTTAGTAAACATGTCACGTCGATCAAAAAGATCTTTCAACCTAATTTATATAAGCCTCAAATTTTTATTACTAAATTGAAAATTAAAAAAAGTTCAATACTAAATTGAACAAAATCTTTTAAAATTAAACTCTTTTAAATTTATTACCTATATTATAAATTATAAGAAAGTTATTAAAAAAAGTGTTCAATGCATTTATTGATTCTTATGTGAAATGCCTCTTTATTTATGTCAACTATTATAATAACAATAACAACAACAACAATCTAATGAAAGTACTACTTATACAAAGAGTATAGAGAATTTTAAAAATACACGACCTTACTCTTAATAAATAACGAGACTATTTTCGATGGACATCTATGTCTACCATTAGTATGATTGTAATGTTCAACATAGTATAGCTTTTCTCAGTAATATAATCAAGAAGCATCATGAAGATATTTCCTATTATTGGGGAAAAAAGGCAACAATGAACAATCTTAAAACATTGGCACGTAATCACCTGTGCCACTTGTGTTTTTTTAAGTGTGTTTCAGTTTATCTCATCCGCACATTTATGTAAGTCCCATAAACTAGAATAACACAAGTGGCACAGGTGATTTTGAAAAACATGTAGTTACTTTTCCAAGAGGAAATAGTTTTTAATTGGATGTATTGTTATATACTACATGACAATTATAACCAAACATTAAGTGTGTAGATACTAAGAAAAGGAACAAACGCCCCTTTAAAATGCTCAATTGGACAAGCAAACATTGAGCTAACTCAGCATAGTAGATTCAGTTACAAGTTGGTAGGAACATATTTTAGGTCACATGGACAAAAAGTGGCCACCAAATTGTGGGTATGCCTTTTCATGTCATGTCTCCTTCAAGCTTCAATAAACATGAACCATTCAACTCATTTAGGCTTTGAAATAAAGGCACACTTCCTTTTATAAAGTGCCCTTTGGAGCCCATTTCCAAGAGTGCCTTTGTTCTTTCACCCTAACATGGGCACGCAAACACTTCAAAAGTTAAAAGGAGTTATTTTAATTTCATTAAAATTAAAAAATTAAAAAATCTATACTAAAGTTTTAAATAATACCCATTATGCAAAAATGATAACAATAAAAATTTATTTATATCTTTTATAAAATGTCATAATAAAAATAACATTTTTAGTCGATATTTAAAGAAATTATTTTAATTTACCTAATTGTAATATCACGCAGATTGATGATTCGCGTATTAAAATTTGCTAAAATTTAATTTTAAAATATTGTTAATATTATCTTAAAAACGTTAAGAATAAAAATAACATCATATTATAAATAATGTTAAAGATTAATATAATATAAAGAATAATTTAAATAATCTATAAAATTATTATAGATAATTCTTACCTTTTGGTACTTGAAAAGTGTCAATTCTTTAATAATTAAAATATACAAAAGGCTTTGGATTTTAGTGATGAAGTGCACTTAGTCAACAATATAGTACAAGTTTTCAAACGAAACCCTTTTGCCCTTTTCATTAGAGCCGACTAATCACACCGAGGCGGAGATAAATCGATTTCAATCAAGTTATCCTCATCGACGTGAAAACCCGGATCAAGACCCGGATTCTGATCCTTTTTACCATTTGTCTCTAGAGCAATCTCAATTAAAGACCCATCTTTGACTTCGTCCTCCCATTCAAAGCAGACGCTCTCCAGTGAGCCCCATTCTCCACCAGCCGGAAATCCACCGTCCGATGAGGAATCCGAATCTGTTTCCGGGTAGTACATTGACAAAGATGGATACCTCTCTAAATCCAATCCATTACGTTTCTCATTAGGGTCATCGCGATCCTCCCCTTCTTCGTGTCCTTCATATATGACCTCCAAAGGTGCCCGAAGGTTCCATTCAACGAAGGACGGCTCGAAATTCAAGTTCGGAATCGGGTCGAGAACCGTACCCGTTTCAAAGCTTTGAAACTTTTCCAATCGGGTCAACGACCCCGTATTGCACGCTTCACCAATTTGATCACCAACTAGTTCTTCGCTTTCCTTTGCTTCAACTATTTCTGGGTTTGGAGTTTGGAGCCTCTGCCCCGCACCGAGACGGAGGAGATAGAGTAAGAGAAGAGCGGTCAGAAGCAAAACCGGAGAAAATGATAGTTTCAGAGAAAACGGGAAGTAGATGATAACAAGCGTGTAGAGAGCGATAACGCAAGATAAAAGAGGGTTATAAAAGAGACTGCAAATTTTTCCATCAGAAGTCATGGTTTCAATGAAAATCAAAGCTGAGAAGGAGCAAACTTTCGACGGATTATCATCTTGTTCCATAGGAAGAAGAGGTAAAACTCAGGGGTTGAAGCTCAAGGCAATCATGCAACGGAAAAAAGTGCTACATACATCTGAAGATAGGAGTGCTCAAAGTGAATGACTATGGAGGTTGATGGCTTTGGAATGGAGGGTGCAAAAGGGAGGGGCGTGGAATATTTAAAGGGAAGGAGCGGAGTGTAATTACCGAAATGTCCCCTTTTTTTATATTCAATGGTCCATATTAAAAGTCAAAATTCATAAATACCAATTAAAAGTTTTGGCTTAGGTTTATGGGACCATTCAATTCAAATCCCTTTACGATTCTAGAGGACTTAAATTTAAATTCTTTGATTTTTTTTAGAATTTTTAATTATTTTTTGAGTTCAAATACCACTAAAGTTGAATTTATTATTTTATTTAAGCTTATTTAAGGATAATATAAATCAAATCTATTATTTAATTGGAGTTATTAATTATATTATAATATTGATATTTTTAAGACCGTATCTATTCATATAGGTTATTTAGAAATCGTCTCTATGTTAGTTAAGAATAAGGTTACATACTACTGAGTTTCTCTAAATCTTACTTCTCCGTGAAATTTTTACTGAGTGTTGTTATTATAGATTATATATTTTGGACTTTTCTAAAAGTAGAGTATTACGAGAATAAGTTAAAAGTAAATTAATAATATAATTACTAATATAATAAATTATTATTTTTAAATAATTTTGAAATGCAATTGAGATTAATCATAATTATTATTAAAAATTAAGTGATTTCTCTTATATATAAAAATTATAATATAAGCTATAAATTTATGAACAATATATTGTTTAGATTAGATGTATAATGACCATAGACATACTTCACAATATTTGAAGCATTGGAATTGGAAGAGCACGAGGAGAATTAAGGAATACAGGAACATAATCATCATCAATGGAACAAACTATTGCAAACTAATGCTTTTAGGTTTGTTGGCTCGAGTTGATTTTGATTTGATTTGGTTTGATTTGAGATTGACCAATTAAGTCTAATTGATTTGAGTTTAAACTTTAAAAATTAATTATTTTTACCATATTATTTTAATGTTAAATAAAAAATTATCTATTCAAAACACCGTCAATTTATTTTTATTTTTTTGAGTGATTCGAACAAAATTAAGTTACGTAACTCAAATTTGATCAAATTTTAAACCGGGTTCGGACTCTATTATCATCTCTAAGTATATTTCCAATAATAATTCAATCCCATCTTCAGCAATTTAATTATAACATTTCTGTCTCATGGAAATGCTTGGATGGAATGTGGAATTCATTTCTTCATGGGCCAGTTCAATGGCTGTATGTATCTAATCCATGTCAGTTGATTGAATAATGCATCCATTCAATGTAATCAACAACTAATTAAATATACTTAAAGTCATCTCATGTTTGGCCCTTTGTGTATCTTTATCAATTAATCATACATGCATACAACAAAATAGTAATTCCTAACTTCATGAAAAGACGCTAAGCTAAAACTTTGGTAACATTTAAGCACGTAAGAATATTTTATTCATAATATTTGGTTAATTGAAATTTTTTATAACTCAAAAATAGGGATGACAATTAGGCTCGGGTTAGGGCCTTTTTAACCCGAAATCAACTGGCCAAGTATGAGTTGACCAAGCCTCGATCCAACTCTCAAGCTTGATATTTTTCAAAAAATTGAACCTTAAGTTCAAGTTGTCCAAGTCCGACTCAACCTGAGACCTGACAATTATAATAAAAATAACACAAAGTGCCAACACATTCAAGCACTTAATCTTAATTCTCAAAGACTCCTTTATAATTTAGATACAATGGCTAGTATCATAATTTTTTCCTTTTCATCCAATAACAAAGAAAAATCTTACAATTAATTCTACATTCGTTCCCTTTACTAGAATTCAAATTTAGTCTAAATGAGTTTAGATCGAAACCAAACGGTGACATTTTCTTATAATTAACTGAAATGATACCGTTCGAACTCAGTTTCGTTAGAATGACATTGTTTTAATTTGTTATATTAAAATAACATTATTTTGTTAAACTAATTTATATCGTTTTAAGCTATCCAAATCAGGTCAATTTGACCTCCAATTCTACTTCTGGCTCAAAATTCAATCAATTCAAATTTGATCTATTAACTTTAAATCATGTTGGACTAGATCAATTATAACCAATGTTTTAAAATCAGATCGAAGGTTAAATTGATAAGATAAGAAATTAAAGGTTTAAAATATTCAATTGATATTAGACCGTTGTAAAACTGTTAAAGATTGAATAAAATTATAGAATTTGAAATATATTTGAATGAGATTATCTTTAGTCATCAAAGAATTTGAAATTTAATTAGAAAAAGAAACAGTTAAGTGAAAAATAATTGAACTTTTGTTTATAAATTTGATTAGTGTATAAAAACTGATAAATTAATTAATAAATAATTAATCGAAATTTTTTTTGAAAATTAATAAAAAAGATAACTAATTCAAAATTTTAACAATTAAACCGATGAAATTAATTTTATTTTTTAATCATTGGTCTTCATCACAACAGGTTATTCTAAAGTGTGAAGTTTTAGGTTATTAAATGTAACTAACCCCCAACAACAAATGGAAAAGGAGCATTACATATTAGCTAAATGCATGTAAAGCAGCAGGCATGGATGTGTTATATTAGCTCACGTATTGTTTACCAAACATGTGCTGTGCATTGAAGGTGCGTTGTGTTCCCCACAAAAGAAGCAGTCCATTGAAGCATTGTAAAGCTAGACGGGAAAAGTCTCTTTTGGTTCTAATGGCTCCATCGTTTGCCCAGGCACTAAAAAAGAAGCAGAACTCTTGCCTTTTCCAATGCTGAATCGTAGCTTGGATTCTAAGAAAAAATTCTCAGGAATGGAGGTGTGTACAATGAACACCGAATTGTAAGAAATTATATCAAACTACTCAGAAAATAGATACCACATAATTTGATTAGCTTTAAAACTACGGCAACAGCACAGCTCGAGCTAATTGTTGTCTTTGTCCGAGTTCGATCTGAAACTATGTTGGACTTGATTGAGTCACCTTGGTTTGGAGAAACTTTTCGAAATTATGGAGTTTTACTCTAAGGTTTGCAAAAATTTAAGATGAAAATGACATCGTTTTTGTTTACTAATTTGGTCCAACCCGAGTCCCAACATACCACTTGAGTTAAGTTTAAAACCTGATCAGGCTCAAGTATGATTATGTTAGTAAATATATAAAATTAATTAAGTTGGTCTCGCACAACAACTTAAGTTATTGTGATGAAATGGTCGTTTAATATGATATCAGAACCTTTGTGACCAAGTGGTCATGAGTTTGAATTTCACCACTCACCTATTCTAATTAAATTAAGCACAAGGTAAAGTAGGCTTGTGCAAGTTTCAAGCTCAAAAAACTTTCATTTGAAGAGGCGTGTTAGAAAATATATGAAACTAATTGAGTTGGCCTCACATAACAGCTTAAGTTATTGTGGTGAAATGGTCACTTAATATGATATCAGAGTCTTTATGACTAAGTGGTCTTGAGTTCACATCCTACCACCTACCTATTATTCAGCATAAGGTAAAGTGGACCTGTGCAAGTTTCAAATTCAAAGGGCTTTCACTTGAAAGAGTGTGTTAGTGAATATATAAAACTAATTAAATTAGCCTTATACAATAGCTTAAATTATTGTGGTGAAACGATCACTTAACGGATTATTGTAGAGAAATTTTTAAAATAATATTGTTTTGTTCTTAGATTTACATAAAATGACATCATTTTAAGTACTAATGTGATCAGTCCAATCTGACTCCTTCACTTATGACTTGAACTGATTTAAAATTTGATCAAACTTGATTTGTATATAAATGAAAACGACGTTTTTAAACTAGTGAACAGCCCATTTGAATTGTTCATAAGCTGGACCGCCGGCTGGCTCTCCAAACTCAATCGTTATCCAAAATGTAGTCAACTCAAACTTAATGTACTTTGATTTCGCAAACACAAGTCCAACAACCATACTTAAGAGAATTCACGAGGACGGGTCAAGTTGTGCTGGTCGTCCTAGGGCCGAAGAGTCATCCTTACTCGAGAGGGTTCACAGCTAAAAGAAACTGGTGCCTGGCGGATGTAAGTACTGTTACAAGCTTGACAACGAATCATACTTGTTGGTAGGACAGGCCTGCATGACAACCGTACGCTGGAAATTGGTTGCAGCAAAGAACGGAGCTTGACAGGAACTGAAACGCCAAGAACATGGGTTTGAGGTTGCTGTTTTCTTTATTCTTACGTGAGGGAGACAGAAGGGGACTGAAAAGGTAGGCAAAGGAAGTTAGTGTAAGTGTTCGTGGTGGATTACAATGCATGAAAGTGTGACAGGAAACATTGAAGCTTCGGTTTCACATGGAATACAGGTGAGAAGTGGTACATATGGGACCAAAAACATGGTCAGCACTTCTCTTTAGCTTAGACCATACGATACTTCAACTCATTTCTGTCGTTTACGAACGACTATAGGCCCATCTCGACCTGAAACTTGGAAATAACTGAAAAAGACGTCGTTTTGGTCTAAAACGATATCATTTTATCCTTCAAGTTTCTTAAATTTACGCACCAAAATGATATTATTTTGAGTAATTATACAAACAATATGGTCTTGTCACATATATTTAAACAATTAATTTTAAATTAGATCTCGATACTATCAGCCTCTGTTAATCTTAATAGGACCTGATTACTTGTATCATTTATGCCGTTTCAACTCTATTTTAATTTATTTCATATAAAACTTACATAAATATGTAATTAAAATAAATTAAAACAGAATTAAAACAGCACAAGTGATCGTCTAGATCTTAACACAGAACCTGGAGATTTCTTTGGAAAGTAAAACTGAACATGGAGGACTTTCTCTTGTTTAAGTGGTTGTTTTGTTGGGCCAATCTGTTCTGTTTTTGGGTTTCACAGATTCAGAAAGTACCTACTTTAGGTTTGTGAACAATTTTGGAGAGTGTTGGAATTTTTTTTATGTGAATTACGACTAATTATTATTTCATTTTAAAACAGAGGTGAATATAGATTTTTAGAATAATGATTATATTTAAATTTATTTTTAAGACATTATTAAATGGGACATAATTATCACAATGACTAAAGAATATGTATATTTTAAATTAATTAAACATCAATCTCTTTTATTATCTTATAAAAGGACATTTGAGATGTCAATTTTAATTACTAGTTTTAACTTTTTATTATTAGTACTTCAATAATTTTAAGGATTTGTCAGCTTATATCCTTAAAAGACAGATCTTAAGAGTTGGTCTGTTAAGAAAAAAAGCTTATATCTTAACTAGTATACTTAGAGATCTTATCTATCACAGTCTTTTATATATAAACATATTAGGTATCCTATTTTTTTGCTGGACTGATCTTAAGCTCTTAAGATTCCAAGAACTCTCAAGTTTTTATTTAGTCTGTACATTTCTACACATAAGAAGTCATCACATATTAATTGGTTAGCTGTTAATTAATCACTGGCCCTACTCAGCATTAGGTTTCCAGCAGCCTCGAGTTTCCTAGCAGCTCTAACTCTCATATTATCGCTAGAAGCGAGACATCCGTAATTGATCCGACCAAAAAATATGTTCATAGGGCTAAATGATCATTAACAAGGAAAATTCTCCTTTCCCCACCCTTTTTTGATAACTCGAATTCAAGACGACCTACAAAAGAAAGCCTTAAGTGAGGAGTTGAAACCAATTAAGCCACTCCAACTTGTCTATAGCTTTCTTTCTATATTTGAGTTCAGATAGAAATTTGCTCTATAATATCGTTGATGGTTCCTCTTATCCCGGTAACCCTTTAGTCAGAAATTTCCAAATTGTATAAAATACTATTTGATGATATAATTATTTTTATTTAATATATGAAATTGGGAAATTTACACAATTTGTAATTATTGCAAATATGTTTTTATTGTTTTTTAAGGTTAAAAATGCTAAAATGTTCCATTTTTGCAAAGAAATACTATACAAATTAGACTCACTTTTATAAATATTAGCTAGGTTTCTTCCAAAATTTTAGCTCAAATATTCCTTCTTATTTAAGAAATTTTAAAAACAATTATCTTGTTTTAATAACAATGATTTTTACCATTAATATACTAATGATGCCATATATAATATTCCTTTTTCACTTATATCACATTAAAAAAAACAAAATAGTTAACTTTTATTTATAATTTAACTTTAAATTATAATTTCTTAAAATCATTAATTATTAGTAAAAGATTAACAAAAATAATATTTTGAGCTGAATTAACTTATTTTAAAAAAAATTTAATACTCAACAAAAAAATAAAATTAAAAAGTTAATAAAAATAAAACAAATTACATTTTTTAATTCAATATTTCTTCACTTTTATTGAAATGAATAATATAGATATTCTTATCCAACAAGAAGGGTCAAGATTGCCCTTCGAACAAATGTTGCAAGAACTACTCTGCTTCACTGCAGGATTGTACACAAGACAGATGAAAACATGCCAAAATGTTCTTTCTTCAATGAAACGAGTTGAAGAAGACACACAATGGCCTGTAAAGATTCTTCTTTTCACGTACAAAACCTAATAAGAGATCGAATCTATCTACAGCAAAAGAACAAATCGTAGGTATTTACAAAACTCTTATACTTCACATCTCTGTTTCGTTGAATAGACCCTTCTTCTTTGGAGAAGAGAACAAGGCTACGGATATATCGGCGAGACTTCTCTTGCTCAATCTCGACCTATATGAACGAGACTGTTTCGGTGCATTTGGTGCTTCAATCTCGCCCAATTCGTTTGGATTCTCGAAATTAATCGAACATCGAAAAGCTCGAACCTTTCTTGGCGTGCTGTACTCGAAGTGCAGTTTCTTGGCAATCAATGTCTGAATTAAGAAACAAAAACCAGAAGATCTTATCAATACACTAATCGATCAAAACAACCAGAGACATAAGCATTTGTCTGAAAAAGTATCTTACAGCTTCGCTGATTGCTCTAGATACGATCAAGAGTTGCTTCAGATCATCATGACTGACACAGCAGAGCACTCTAACCTGCAAGACAGAGATAGAAACATTATCACCAACCATTCAATTTACATTCATAAAAGTGCAAGAATCAAGCTAGAAATTCATGTTCTACACTAACCAAGATGTCTTGAGGGAGGCTCTCGAGATGGGATTTCTGGGTCTCATTACCTTCACCATCCACCACAGTCATTTTCCCACTACAAAGCCTCTTCACTGGAGTTGAAGGAGTCGCCGAATTAGGAGACACCAAACCCACTTCATTATTCAAAATCCAAATCCTTTTTCTACCAAAAGACCGCGTGTACTGTACAAACTCCAACCCACGTCGCTGTTCTTCTTCTTCTACTGCACGCCTTAACTTCATTGAACTGCATCTCTTACCCAACGCCATTTCAGTAGAAATCCGAGTCAGAAACACAAACCGGAAAAGGGATTCACAAGGAGATAACTAACAATCAAAACCCACAAAATTTAAAGTGAAAAAGATTGGGTCTTTGTGTCAAAGTTGAAAGCTTTGAATCGGCGAAAATGGAAACAGGAAAGAGTCTTCGAGGTAGAGAGTTTGGAAGTTGGGTTTAAAGATGTAAGCTTTGGGGTTATATAGCGGCAATTACTCTTTTTAAAAAATTCAACCGAATCTAAATATTGTCAAAAGGCAAATAATAATAATTTATAAATAAATAATAGAAAATTCAAGGAGGTTTCCTAAAAAAAATAAGCGTGTCTCATTTTTGCCCTTTTTTCTCGAAAAATGAGGTTTGTAATTATTTTTAAGATTTATCCTTTTGGCGGTTAAGAAATAGAGCAATAGGGACAAGTAAAACTAGCCGTTTGAAGGTGGGACACGTGGCGAGATGGCATTCGGGACAGGAAGCCACTTGCGAGGTTCTTGCTTAGTCGATGACGTGGCATGTTTGGTCGGTCTAAGTCGGCTGCTATAAGTCGGTCCTTTTTGTTTTTTATTAATTTAAGTTCCGTGTTTCGGTGGGCTGAAGATTGTTCTAGACTAACTGCACCAACAGGCTGTGATGGGAACTGAATGAGGTGGCGAGGTATGATTGGATAGTGATGTGGGTTAGATTCGGAGTGGACGGCTAGGATTTGAAGCGGACGTGTACGTTTATAGGTGAAAGGTTGTCCAACGGTGGCCAATGAATTCGTTGACCCTAGGATTCTAAAAACGCGGCTAACTATTGTTGTCCAGTTGGACCTGAGTCAAAGCCACACGGCTCTTATCCTCTTTTTTCTAATTATTTTCTAATTTAATTATAAATTTAAGATACACCTAATGTCATAAATTATTTGGTTTGAGTAAATTATTGAGATGTTGTAATATACTCCCTCCGATTCATAATAAGTGTCGTTTTAGAAGAATGCATATTTATTAAAAAAGTTATTGAAATATCTGATATACC
>JANZLX010000003.1:31632577-31662051 GCA_025531955.1 Erythroxylum orinocense | reverse complement strand
GTGACTCACTTTCCAGTTATTATTTCGTTGTGACCGTGTGCCATTTACAGTATAAGAGCTCACGGCTCTTTTCAGTGACAGTATTCAGTGAGAGCTTCAAGCTCTATTCAGTATCAGTGTGAGCATCAAGCTCTATTCAGTATCAGTGTGGCGACACCGGTCACAACTTCCAGTTAATTTCATGCAATTATGCATCAGTAATCACAGTGGCAGTATCACAGTATCAGTAATAATCAGTCAATTTACAGTCATGCATACAGTGAAAAAAATCACATAATACAAAGAACGAGATGAAACCGACTTAGGTAACACAGTATCTAGGTTCACTGCCGCGGATGCGCCGGAAATAATTGCCGGCGTCCTCATCGTTTTCTCCTTCGGCTTTTCTCCCTGGTTTCTCCTTTTCTCCCCAAGCCTATTACGTACCACTCAACATATATATATATATATATATATAGCAATGCAGAACACATTTTCCAAGCGTTCTAATACGTGTCTCACTTTTCCTTTTGATTTTAAATCACAGCCCTTCATTTTCCTTTTTCTCGAATCTTCTATTTACGTGTCCATAATTTGCTGGCTCACGTGTCCATCCTCTTAAATGCACTGACAGTAACAATACTACAATCACATACTGGTCGGACCACAGCCCATTCCGACCTCTCATTGCATCGCTCGGCAATCAGTCAGATGCTGTTCATTTTATTCCTGCTCACAGGTCGGCCTATACTGGTCGGATGCAATAGAAAAGGAGCTCGGTCAGGAGCTCGGACTCAAGGAAGGGCTCGGTCAGATCAACATAAGCAACTCAGAGTGAATAAATCAATACAAGGTCGACCACTAGGCACAGAGGTCGGCAACAGTCGGAACAAATAAATGAAAGCTCGGCAAATCAATTCAGAATCAATAAACAGAGGCAAGGCCGACCACAGGGCAAAGAAGTCGGCGTCATATCAACCAACGGTAATTAGTGAAGAGCTCGGCGACCAGTAAGGAGCTCGACAATCAGTGAAGAGCTCGACAGTAGTCCGAAACAACTGATGAGGGATCGGACGGCATTCAAGAATTTACTCGGCAATTAAGAAGTCAGTACATGGTCGGTCTCAATCAGAATATGAGGAGCTCGTCAAGGGCTCGGTCCGATACAAGGAGCAGTAAGCAAAGAAGAGTTCAACAACAAGCACAGTCAAGAGGTCGGCTAAGAGCTCGGCTAGGATCAGGTAAAAGAGAGCTCGGCCGACAATCAGCAATTCACGAAATCAAAGGTCAAAGATCGATCCACTTATGGAGCTCACTCAGCCAAAGGCATAGAGTTCAATCAGCAGTGGAGCTCGGTAACGAGCTCGGCCAGAATATAGTGAGAAGCAAGAGCAAGGAGCTCGGCAACCACGAGCAAATGGTTCGGTCAACTAGACCGCTCAGCAATCAGTCAAATAGAGAGCGCAGCAATACAAACACAGAGCTCGGCAATAAGTTCCGTAATACAAAGGATAGAGCTCGGCCATTCAAAGCAAGGAACTCGAACTCAATCAAACAATAACTTGGTATACAACAAGACCATGGAGCTTGGTCAGAAAGGTGAGCTCGATAGGCTGTCAGCTAGTCGATCAGCCATGCAAAGCTCAATCAACAATAGGAGAACACGTAACACTACAAAGGAGCTCGACCTACAGTCATAAAGGAATAGGTTGGTCGGCCATACAAAGCCCGACCTTCAGTCAACGAAAAATCCGACCAGTTAAACCCATCAATCTTCAAACCCTCCTAGCCATGACTTTAACACTCATACCGCATAAGCAGTCGCTCAGTTCCTATTGATCCAGCAGTCAGTCCATTATGCTCAGTCGTTCAATATGATACCTCAATCAAACTGCTCGGTCTGTCATGTTTTCACTCCAGTTCGATTTATCAATTGATCATAGTATTTCTATTTCCTCAGTCGGTCAATCCGTCTTATTTCCCCTCTTTTTCCTTGATCGGTCGGTCAGCCTTAATCCCATTCACCATTCTGTTCTACTGCTCAGCTTTCCTTGATCGATCGGTTATGCAGTTCCAGCAATCGGTCATGCAGACCTCCATTGTACAATCAACAACACTGGTTATCATTCTTTACAATATGGACTAGACCCATCAGAGGAGATGGTTCGTTCTATCACTTGATAATTCCCCATAACATTTCGATCATTCGGTCATACTACCGATCGATCAGTCACTTAGTGATCTCACCTTAACCGATCGGCATCGCTACCGCTCGGCTTCAACAGTCCACGCGATCGCTCGGCCAACGGGTCACTTAGTAACGTTATCAGTTGGTCAGAGCATTGCTCGGCCATCCCATTGCTCGGCTTATTCCCATTCCACAGTCTAGTCGCTCGGTTCTACCGATAGGCCATCCCAAAATCAGTCCAGCACTTGGTAATCAGTCCAGTGCTCGGTAATAGCTCAGCGGGGCTGGGATGTTACAAATATTATACAAATGCACTTGTTAATTCTTTTAATTATTATAAATAAATATTGCCCGCAATACCCAAACACTAGACCTTTTAATGGATTGAGTTAAGTTTGGGCTCATTGTAGATCTGTGAGATCGACTTAGACTTACTACTACTATAGTAGTAGTCTGATTATTTTATTTTGACTAACGTTGGATGCGTTGTCAGATATTATTCCATATATAACCCTCAAGATCTATCTTCTTCTTGAACTTGGGTAATATATTTCTAGAGTATGTTCCAGACGAAACCAACCCAATATATAAGCTATTTTAGATCATTTTCAAATTAAAACCTATAACTTCAGTGTAAACATATGGTGTTATCATGTATTACAAAATTTTTAGAATTTCACTAACAGATTATTGACAATTGTGATGTAAGTTCTTTCAGTAACTCCCTTAGCTTCAGGTTGGAGGCTACCTCCTTCATCTATAACGTTTACTATTTAAAATTTTTGGATTTCAAGACAAGTAATCTAAGTCTTGAATTTGGTCTAAAACTTAGAAATTCTTTAAAAAAATTCAAACCTAAATCAAAGTATGATCAAATTAAATCAAACTCATCTGTCATATAATTTTTTATCTAGTTGAGATGTGAAAGTCGTGAGAGACGCAAGGTAAGACCCAAGGAAAGGAAAAAGAATCTAGAGAAAATGAGTAATGAGACGGTGATGAGTAAGGGCAAAATCGACATTAAAGTAAAGGGTTATTAGCTGATTGCCCTAAACGCTCTTGTAGAGGAGCCTCTAAAAAATAAACTGGTTGGGTCAAACAAATTAAATAACTTTTTTATAAAGTTAATCATTTGATTTTGATCAATCAGTTAAAAAATAGTTGATCAACTAACAACCAAGCGGAGTCATTATACATTTTATAGAATATTAAACTAAAAAAAAACAAATTATTATATAAATGTACTTGTTTACAAATTATTATATAAATGCACTTGTTTATAATTTTAATTTATTATGATTAAATATTTCAAAGCCTAAACTACTTAAACTTTATGTTTGATAATGAGTTGTGTTGAGTATGGGCTCACTCAGACTTGAATTTGACTCAAAATTTTATATTCAAGTTGGGGTCAAACTTGAAATTAAGTCAAACTAGAGATTTGAGGCTAGAGTCTAAGCCCAAGTCAAAATCTAATCAGGTTTTAAGCAGTCTAAAGCTCAATCGAACTCAGATTAAATCAAATTAAATATTTTTAAATAACGTTGTTTTATTTAAAAATTTTAGACTTAAATTTTTAAATAAAACAACGTTATTTAAAAAATATTTAACTTAAATTTTTAAAAAAGCTTCGAATCTAAATCAAAATTTAATCAACTCAAGTCAAATCATATAGTTTTTTCTCCCAACCAGATCTAACAATTATACATTTTATAGAATATTAAATTATAAAAATTTCAAGAACAAATTATTATATAAATGCCCTTGTTTATTCTTTTAATTTATTATAAATAAATAGTGATGGCAATACCCAAACACTAGACCTTTTAATGGACAAAGTTAAGTTTGGGACCATTATGATTCTCTGGGATAAACTTAGGTTCACCATTATTATAATAGTTATCTGGTTATTTTATTTTGACTAACGTTACGACGCGTTGTCAGATATTCTTCCATATATAACCCTCAAGATATATCTTCTCCTTGAACTTGGATAAGATATTTTTAGAGCATGCTCCAGATGAAACCAACCTAATATATAAGTTATTTTTGATCGTTTTCAAATAAAAATTGATAACTTCAGTATAAACATATAGCGTTATCATGTATGACATAACTTTCAGAATTTTACTCACAGATTGTTGACAATTGTGATAATGTAAGTTCTTCCATCAACTCCCTTAGTTGCAGGCTAGATACTACCTCCTTCATTTGTAACGTTTACTATTTAAAAATTTCAGATTTCAAATCGGACAATCTAAGTCTTGGGTTCGGTCTAAAAATTATAAATTCTTTTAAAAATTCAAACCTAAATCAAAGTCTGATCAAATTAAATCAAACTCGTCTCTCATATAATTTTTGACATTCCTAATAAACATCACTATATTGGATTTGGAATAGGGCAATCCTGACATGATAAGAACTTTGTTACTGCAATCACTTTCTTCACAAATTTGACAGAAAAAAGGGTACAAAATGTAACACATCTCAAATTTCACAATACTCACAAACTCATCTTTACGTTTGTCTTGCAAACTTATTATTTGACTTTTTAATATTAGTTTTATTTACGTTATAATCCATATAAAAGATGTGGTTAGATTCATTTAAGTTTCATATGGTTTAAAATTATATAATAATTAATATATTGTGCTTTGCATATTGTTTAATATATTTTAAATAATACTTATATGCATAAATAATTTTTATTACAAAATAAAATATAGTTAACATTAAAAGTGTTTTTTATTTTTATGTTGTCAAATAGTCTACTGTATGAAACTCTTTCAAAAAAAGTTATTTTTTAAAATAACAAATAGTCAACTAATTTCTTAGAAAAGCTCTTCTCATAAAAGATCTATAGAAAAAAAAAAGCTTTACTCATAAAAACTCTACTAACATAAGTTCAACCATACACAATCAAAGTCTTGAGTTGGGTTAAAACTTAGAAACTCTTTCGATTTTTTTAAATGATAAACAATTTACTGTATGAAACTATTTTAAAACAAGCTAATTTTTAAAATGACAAATACTCAACTAGTTTCTTAGAAAAATTTTTTTAAGAAAAGATCTATAAAAAACAGCTCTACTAAAAAAAGCTCTACTAATATAAGTTCAACCAAATAAAAGCAAAGTCTTGAGTTGGGTCTAAAACTTAGAAATTCTTTCTAAAAATTAGAATCTAAATCAAAGTCTTATCAAATTAAATCAAACTCGTCTCTCTAATAATTTTTGACATTCCTAACAAACATCATTGTATTGGAACAGGCCAGAGTCCTGACATAATAACAACTTTGTTACTGCATTCACTTTCTTCACAAATTTGACATGAAAAAAAAAGGGGTAAAAAATCTAACACATCTCAAATTCAGTGAAAAGTGTGATCCCAAACTGTAAGTAGGAACCACCACACAAACTAGTCTGTCTCATCTTCACCAGACAAAAGGGTTGGTCTTTCTGTTTCAGCCACAAAATCACTTTTCTTTCCCTCCCATTCCCCACGCTTTTTGCTTTTCTTTCGGTGCAAGAGTATGATTTACTATCTCTGTTTCCTGAAGCAACTTAAAGTTAGCAATCACCATTCTTATATCTTAATAACAGGCAGCTTTAACATCACGTTTTTGGATTGTCACGCCTTTTTACAGTTGTCATGATCTAACAAAATCGTAGAAAAATAATTTTATTTATTTTTTAAATTATTTAAAAATATTGTATAATAATAGAAATAAAAAACAGTATTTTAAATTAGTTTATTGAATTATTTTAAAAGAATTTTTTATTAAATTTAGGACAAAAAAGCAATATAAATTATATTATAATAATCTTGTAATTAAGAAATTCAATATTTAGTATTTTTATGTTTATTATTTTGAAATGTGTACAAAAATATTATAAATATTAGAAATAAAGAGTGTTTTTAAATTATTTTTAGAAATTTTGTTATTAAAATTAGGTGAAAACAATAAGATGCCCCTTAAGGGTTGTTCAAGTTGGTGGAGTGAGGGACATATAGTCAAAAGCTCTTGTATTCGAATCTCCCCACTTATGCTATCTTGATCAAATTTATCTTGATTAAATTTGTCGTACAGGGTTTATTTAGTATAATGTATTTGATTAGCCTAATTTACAGGTTATTGCGTTAATCCAGAAGTTTACCTAGCGTGCATTTAAAAGATAATAACCGTGGGTTACACTACTAAAAAAAAGTAAAATAAATTTTACTGTGATATATTAATAAAAAAAGTAAATAAGTTGTTTTTAATATTTATAAATATCATGAAGTATATTTTACGCTTTTCACGCATAATGTGGGTCTCGTTGTTGGCCACTGAAGTGAACAAGTCATAAGGTCCACGTTCCTGAATAACATGATCAGATATGATGACCCGAGATTTTGATTTTGTTTTATCAATTCTTTTTTAAAAAATTTTTTAATTCAAAATGTATGCATTAATAATTTTATTAATTAAAAAATTCGTAATAATTATTATTATAATGAACAACAGAAATTATAAGGCACTACTAATTAATAATCTTATTTTTAATTTATTTTTCTTAACTTACGGAAGCTCTAAGTATAAAAAATTCAACCGACTCAACCGTGACTTAAAAAAACTTTAAACTATTGTCTTAATTTTCGGGTTGGTTTTCAACTTTATAGTTCAATTTATTTTAATATCTTTTGTTGTTAAAAATCTATCAATATATTAATTAATTGATCAATTTTCGTAAATTAATAAATTTTTATAAACTAAAATAAATCAATTAATTTTCATTTAATAATAAGTTTTTCAATTAAACTTAAAAATTGAAATCTCTTTTAATAATATTTCAAATTCTGTAAATTTATTTAAACTTCAGCAGATTTTATGACAGTTTAATACCGATTGAATTTTTTAAAATTTAAATATCTTATCTTATCGGTTTAACTTTCGGTCTAATTTTTAATTCTCATATTTCACAATATGTTACAAAGGTCAAATGTCATATATTATGTCATATTTATTTTAAAAATAAAAATTTTATATGTTAATATTAACAAATTATTATTCGTATATTTTTAAAACAATTTTTTTCAAGATAGATAGTCTTCGTCAATGTTTAATGAAAAATGACAAAAACATCACATTCAAAGTTGGTTTGCATATGACATGTCACTTTGTCTAATTTTGTAAATATCGATAACTACAAACATAAATAAACACACATACACATTCCATTTCGAGTCAAATATTTGAACTTTCTTAGAGATTTTCACCTTTTTAAAGATGTGTTTTGGGGTTTAAATTATTAGAAATGTATTTTATATTATTAAAAAATAAAAAATCCTTCATCAACCATTTATTAAATTATTTTAATATAAATTACTATGTATTTAGTTTTATTTTTCTAAATATTTTAAAGCATACTCTTTAACTTTTCCATCCAGAGATAGACAACGAGCCGAGTCAAGCCGAGACAGCTAGTCACCAATCTAACCCTTAGAACATATGGTATGAATCCGGTTTGAAGCTCGAATAAATTCTACACCATACAACCTAACATCAAATAAATCATCTAAATTGATTTATTTTTAGATGATAAGTCTGAACTTAAATCAAAATCTGATCGAATTGAATTTGACGTGTTTTCTCGGGTCGAGCCGAACTTGAACCCGGTTCAATTGTCATTAAAGCATGGCTACACTTTCTTTCTCTATTGAGTATACATTAAAAGAAAAAAGAAAACATAATCTCTTGTACAAACACGGCAAGCCACCAAACTCAACTACCAAATCATCATACTCTTACAACGAATCATGGTTGTAAGAATTACATATCTTAGGAGTATTAATTCTTCACTGACATGTGAAAAGGTTCGTGATACATCATCAGCAACGTACACCTGAATTTCGTTAAAATTAAGATAATTTGATGAGAAACTTAAGGAAAAACTAAAAAGCACACATAATTCAGATCTAGAACACATCAAAAAGAGGATATCTGCAATTTCAGATCCTTTAACGACATGGATTTAATTCAAATGATGAATTGCGTGTAATAAATACTATTATTACATACACTTACATGAACACATGAACTTTGAACATCACAAGTACTATCGTAACTTGATATCAAGAAACGGAAAAAAGAAGAAGATGAATTGAAGAAGAAGAAGGAGGAATTTGTATGGTAATTTACGTGGAAACAGTCAAACAGCACACCTCCTCTTAGAGACAACCTCAAAACTCGATCTGAAAAACGATTCAACCTCTTCGCGGTTTACGATCTCAAAGAATTCCACCTCCGACAGCTTCCTTTTAACCGACCTCCTCCTCGGTTTCCTCGGCGCTGGCGGACAACTAACGACGACCGGAATCATATGTACCTCGGACGTGGGCGTGCGGCAGACATCATCGTCGACGCTGCAAGAGGCTACGGCTTCAATCTTGATCGGTGAGAGTCGAATTGAAGACAAATCTTTAACAACATGTAGATCCGTAGACATGGTCAAGAGATCGCTTCTTCTTTTAACATGTAATAAAGAGAGACAGTGAAAGAGCTTTATAATTTATATGTGGAGCTCGTGTAAGAGAAATAGAACATGAAAGGCGTGTATAACAAGGTAAGAGATGTAGTGAGAGAATAATGGGAAATTGACCTTTTTAACCTCGTTAACTAGCATTTAGATTTACCAACGTGTAATTTAAATGTTTTTTATTGTATTAGAATTTATAAAATCTTATAAAAATATAGTTTGAAAATGAGATCATTTTTCATTAAAATAAGATGAAATAGAAATAAAAAATAAAAATATGCTGTGAACATCCTTCTTTTTATTTATCAAAAGATAAATTTTTTGAATAAATATTTTACAATAATTAATAATCATTTAAAAATTATAATCTTATTAAAAAATTAGATGTATAATTATTAAAAAATGTACTTAATAAGTTAAAAAGTCTAACTTACCCAGTACACAAGACTTCTCACTTTGCAGCGATATTGAGAGAGTCATAATGTACACAATCTTTCCTTTCTATTTTTATAAAGAGGTTGTTTCCGTAACTTGACCATGTGATTTTATGATCACAGACCAACTTTACCAATTGTTCCAAGGTGAGCCTTCAATAATAACAAGTCATCACCTCAATTATTTTATATGTTTTTAGTAATAATAATTCATCATTTATTTATATTATGAGTTGCTTTTAATTTGTTAAGAGTATTGTATTTTAAAGAGTATTAATTTAATTAACTTTCCATTTTTAAAATGGCGGGAAAATTGGGTTTTAAAATTAAAAAATAAAAGATTAGCGCCTATGTTTTGAACATAATTATTAGGTAATATGGATATAATTTGGAAGGGATATTACTTAATTTCCTAATTTATTTACAAAAATAATTTTGAACCATTTGAAATAACTTTGTTGGTTAAGTTTAAGTTAATTAGGAGGAAAGCAGAAATTAATAGTTTCTATATAAGCTTGCTTTTTATGGAAAATTTCATTAGATAATAAAAGAATTATCTTTAAGACTTTGATTGGTTTGTGTTTGTGGAGTTAATTTCTTCTTACATAAGATGTAGAATAAATTTAGAATAAGTAATAATAAAATGTTCAGATTTTTAATTTGTTTCAATTCTAGCCCATATGTCAAAAAGTGGTAATCAAATATTTGAACTTTCAATTTTCTTCAACTCTAGCTTAACGTTATCTGTTATTCTCCTGATGCCTTCAGTCATTTGTTTTCTGTTTATTCTTTTGGTGCTTCAACTTATTTCTTCATTATAACGCACTGCATTGGTAAGATCATCGGGACTGCGTAATCTGATTTAGGTCATTTTTAAACTTAAAAGAAACACTAACATCAGGATAGAATTGAAAAAAAATGAAAGTTTGAACATTTTATTGCTACTTTTTGAAGTTCGCGCTAGAATTAGAAAATGAAAGTTTAGATATTTCATTGTTACTTTTTAAAGTTTGACGATTAACAAAATTTTGAGCTTTTTTTAATGTAATTAACCCTTTCTTTTTATGTTAAAATTTTATTTGTATTTATATTAATATAAATAATATAATATATAATTATTTACTGATATAATTATATAATTTTTTTAGTATACATGCCATAAGTTTATTTAATTTATAGTATTTTTATTAATAATTTGTATCAAATTAGTAAGTACACTGTTTTGTAAGCATAAATTTTAATTTTATAATATTTTTAATATCTTCATACCATTTATAATTTTATGGGGAAAATCTATAAAATTGAAATAGTTGAATATAGTCGAGCACGAAATATTTTATATATTTTAAATACAAACAAATTTCACGATAAATTTTAGTTTATTATAATCAATTGTTAAAAATTATAATTTGATTGTTTAAAATTTATTTTTTATAATAACTTATATATAAATATATGAATATAATTTATATTATCTAAAAATTCTAAACTTTTATTTTAAATAAATATAAAGCCAAAAAATATAATAAACTTCTTTCAATAAATTTATTATATATATTTATTCTTACCAATGAACTTTAATTTAATATTTACTTTAAAATTTCAAATGTATTATATATTATATTTAATTTTATAAACCTATTTACTTAGAATTGTGAAGATATAATATGTTTCTTAATTTTATAAATGTAGTTATTTACGTGAAAGTGATGTTCCCTTAAAAACATACATCTTTTGGTCGATTGCTTACGCTTGTGGAAATTTATTTTGAGCTTATGGAAATATTGAAAATGTAACATAACCCTACTGGCAATTAACTGTAAGGCAGTGGCAACGGCCAAGTATCGTGATTGATGTTACGTACAACTGTTTATTTTATTTTATTTTATTTTATTTTTCTTTTCATTCCTTCTTGCGGTGATTTCGTGGGTGTGTGGATGAGCTTTTGAAAGGTCAATAAACGCTCTTCCATCGTAAAAGCTTTTCTAAAGAAAAATAAGTATTGTGTTGTAAAATAAAAAACTACATCTTTAATAAATATAACGTTTTTTATAGTTAAAATACAACTTTTTAAGAAATTCAAATTTAGAACTTATCAAAAAAACTTCTCAAACGACTTTATTAGATAGAATTTTTAGATAAATTAATAAGCCTTTTTTTAGGCCCTTTTACCTTTATATTTTACACATAATTCATCCAATACCCACAAATCCATCTCCATATTTATCTTGCAAACTTATCTCTAATTTATTACAAATCTTCTTGTATTACAATATGCGAGAGAATATATTGTGAATTTTCTTGTTTTACAATAAAATGCATAATTTATTATGTATTTAACTATTTACTCAACTTAAAATATTTATTTTAGGATTTATATAATATTATTTAGTTTTTTATATATTTTAATATTTATTTTTATATTAATTTTTCTTATGTTATAATTCATATAAAAATTTGGTTAGATATATTTTTATTTATGTTTTATATGGTTTAAAATCATATAATAACGAATATATTGTACTTTACATATTGTTTAATATACTTTAAATAATATTTATATACATAAATAAATTTTATTACCAAATAAAATATAGTAAAATTAAAAATATTTTTTATTTTTATGTTGCCAAATAATTAATTGTACGAAGTTCTTCTAAAAAAGTTCTTTTTTAAATAACAGCCAAATAGTTAACTGATTTTTTTTTAAAAAATTTAAAAAATCTACAAAATAATTCTACTAATAAAAATTCTACTTGTATAAACTCAACCAAACAGAGATAAGAAGACAAGAATAAATCGGTGATGAACTTTCTTATAATCGAAGACAGCCATTACTCCACTTGAAAGGAAGAGCAAGGGAACCCAACAAAGCGCTAAGGAATTTTCCATCGTTATCATAAAAAATACAACCTCTATATTGACAAAGTAGGCAACAAAACGAATCAGAATTCAACCCAGAATTTATATTATTTTATAATATCAAATTCAGTCTAAATATCTATTATAATATCGAATAGATATTTAGAATTTATATTTTATATTACTCCTTCGAGAATTGTTAAATTCCATAGTATAAGCTTACTTTGCCTTTTCTTTTGTAAACAAAGTGAAGGAGATGAATTGAAGTAGAACTTGGATGAGAAAAAGAAATAAATTATAGGGATGGAACAAAATTGCCACTACATTTCTGCAATATACAATGATTGAAGAATACAATTTTTAAGTTTCTGATATACCAAAAATAAAAAGAATAATGTTTCTGCTAACTCGAGAAATCATTTGAATGAGAAAAGACGAACCTAAAATGATATAGTCGCCTTCAAAATTATGGTGTATACATTGCTGATTAAGAAACTTCGATGCAAAAAGGCCGCCGGATCCAGTGAGCAGCTATTGTGCGCTCCTCTACACTCTACGCTTGCATAATCTGAGCCGATCAGGAAAAAGGAAAAACAGGAACTCATGTTGAATCTGTCAGGGAAAATTGTTAAGCCCCTGTATCCGCAGGATTCTTTCATGTAGCTAAGCTAGGATTGAGATAACATTAGTTTCACTACCCCAGATGTTTCAAAGTTAGAGCAGCACGGACCGTTTGGGATTCAAATTTGCAAAGCTTCCTATCGCCCAAGTGGCTTTTGTTTATATCCAGACCGGATTCTTTCATAAAGTTTTTCTCTGGTCTTTCTCTTCTTGTCCATCTTTATCCTGTATCTTTCTTCCCTCTCCCTGTCATAAATTCCTTGCCAATGCACTTCCCCAGTTGACGGCCATAGCCAACTCTCCCTTGGATGATCTCCATCATCAGCAGCCTCTGCGAGATCTTCATCCATTCTCTTCAATAATGTAAGATTGAAGTACTTTGCCCATATGATTCCCTTCCTTTGTTCAATTGGGTGCTGCTCTTCAAAGGAACCCGTATGTGGATCTATATAGACCATCTTCCGAGCGCTGTGATACGCCCAGACATTAATAAGGAGTTCCAATATCCGGCAATAACAGTGCCTTTTCTGTTGATATCATTAAATGAAAAACTATCAGTAGTGTGGTAAAATATTATGGATCATCTATTTCAGGCATTTCGAGATCCAAGCATCCTCACCTCAAGTTCTGATGAACCAAACCGACAATCAATGACTTTCCTTGAATTTGTTTGCAAGGCATCAAGAGAATCAACAAACATCCTATTCAAATGTTAACCATCAACAAGGTTGCATCACTGGTATGAACTTTTGGTATGAGAAGAAAAAAACGAGGGATTAGAAAAAACTTTCAGTTCTTCACAACTTACCTTGAAAACATAATAAACTCCAAAAAGGAAGGTGTTGGCATCACCCAGCTATGAAGCGCAGACCAATGACCTCCGTCTTCTGGCATTGGTGGAAGACCTTCTAAATGCAATGGCAATGAATACATGTGGCGGAAAGCATCTTCAAAAGCAGCTCTGCATGCATTGTGAAACAAAAAACAGTTACCTTTCAAGAATACAATTTCATGAGTCAAAATATTAAATTGAACCAAAAAGCTCACCAAAACCATGTAAACCAAAAGATTCCAATTAGAAAAATGATTGGAAATCTCCTTATCTACCTTTTCTTTTCGCCTCACAAAGAAAATGTGTTAAAAGCAGGTCACTTGCTATGTCAGAAGATAACACAAGTAACAATAGAACAGGTAGTGACCTACTTTGCATTAACATAAATCCAAACTTTTAATTTGGCTTTCTAGTGGCAATTCCTCTAAGATTCAAGAGTCAAAGACAGACCAGAATACTAAAATTCTTGCACCTAGTAGCATGAGCCTCATCAAACAGTTATCAGGTACACGTGAGGACAAACACACACAAGATGAATAGAAAAAAGGGCCCACAAGAAACCAGTACATGTGCAAGCACAAACTTTGGCATAGGTAACACTTATGGTCAATTTCATTGCTTATGAAGATTCAAATGATAAAATACAGCATACCTGCAGTGACCTGCATTTAAAATGTCACACATGGACCAGAAAGTTAGTTGATCACTGCTTCTGGTAGCCCCACTGTCCATGTCCAAGAGTGTCCAAAAGTACACTACATCTCCTCTAGTTTCTTTTTGTATCTTTTCTTCCAGAACTTTCTCTGCTTTAACAGATAAAGAGACCTGCTCCAAGCAAAAGAAAATAGCTTAAAGAAAGGTGAATTCATGTGAAGAACACTTGAAGATATCAATTCCACATATATTGTTTATAACATGTTAAGCAGTCACGATCAAACTATCAATATCCCCCAAAAATTGAATGACTGCAAATTTTGATTCACAAACGGCAACCAAATTCAGAAAAGTTAAAAGAAAACCTAGCAGGATGAGGGATACCTTCCGACCAGCAGCACGCCAGGATTGGAATCCAATCCATGGTCTACTGTGAATACTGTCTACCATGTTTGCAATAGAAAACATTCCTCCCATCTCACATAGTATGTCCCTGTAATAACTGTCATTCAAAAGTGGAAGCCTGGAGACTGCATCAACATCATCTGATCTTGATCTCCGTGCCTTGGTGGACTGACAGATGCAAAAGGCAGAATGATTAGGAACTACACAAAAATTCTTGACACGCATAAACTTTAGATCATCTTGAACCTAAGATCTTATCCTTTATATTAGTTTTGACTTTTGCGCTAAGGAACATCAACTCGATGATTATAATTTACATTCTCGCAAAGTCACATAGAAGTCAAATCTTTCAACAAGCTCATAGATTACACAAAGAAGAAACTTACAAGACTTAACCCCCGATACAGAGAGCCGTGGTGCAGAAAGGGCCATGAACCAGCCCCACTGTATACCTCATAAATACATACTGGCTGGCCTGTCCTTTCTAGTTCTCCCTCATCTCTTTCATTAACTTCGAACTTTAGTTTTTCAGATTTTCGAGCATTGCGATAAATCTCATCCCAAACACCAGGGCTTCTATCCATTCTCTCTTCAAGCTACATAATATGAAATAACTTTCCTTTACAGAAATCTTTGCCAACAAGTACATGGAAAATAAAGACGTCAAAACGATGAAAACCACTGGGAAGATCGGATAATTTTAAAGATTCTGGGATAAGACCATGGGAAACGTAGTATTAATCAAGAACTATCATACCTCATCATTTTCTAGCTTCTCATATTCTTCGGCGCTTTCTATGACCTGTAAAACATCCCAATCTGATTCAGTAGGGATATCTGGCACTTCAATCACATGTCCATTATCCAATATGTTAGTAGAATTAACAAGGCCATTCATCTCCTCCTCAATGGATAAAATAACACTAGATTCTCTAAAAGGAGTTAACATCTCCATGCCTGGCAGGTCACTATTTTCCTGCCCCAATTCCTCCCCAAACAAGTTCCACTCCCACACTTTCTGTTGAAGCTGAGATGCAGGATCTGGCAACAAGGCATCCGATGGAAAACTGAGCACATTCTCCAAAAGCCTAGCATAGCCAGTTATACATTCCGATGCAAGCATGTTTTTCGCCAGCACTTTTCCAGAGAATGAAACATCTTGAGCATATTTTGAAAGCTTTCCATCAGATATCAAGAGAGAGAAAACCCTCATCAAATCTTCAGAATCATCTTTTGCAAATAGGATTCCATTACTTCCATCTGTAACCTGTAACATCTAAAATCAGTAAATGAATGTTTCTTGCAAGCGAAAAAAAGAAACCAAGCATTCATGATTCAACAAAGAAATAAGCTGGATAAAATGGCCTTACATATTTGCTTATGATAGGAATATCTGGCATAACAACAGGTATTCCAAAAGTCATTGCCCGGATAATTAAAGGCGGAAAACCCTGCTCATCTTGGGAAGAGCCATAAAGAATAATGTCTGCCATCAATAACACACTGTTGATGTCACCACTGAAGCCATAATGCCGTACAGAACCATGAAGTAGCCCTAGATTAGACACAATTTCCTATAGAAAGTGATGAATAAACCAAATTATTAGCCTACATAGAGCACAAAACAAAAATAGCCAAAGGAAGAAAGACACATGCTATTTCATTTTATTTCAAATGCAATGAGATAAATATGTTAAACATTAAATTGTAGGAACAAGGGCATAATAACAGAGCAAAAAGATCAGTTTAACACCTGTAAAGCATCACTGTCATTGGAATTACCACACAAGAAGGCAAATTTGAATGATCCTTCAGCATCACTACTTTTTGCATATTTGACTAGTAGAGGTCCTATGGTCCGTATCAGTACAGAATAGTCCCATGACAGTTCATCATAGAAAAAGGAACTGCCAATAATTAGAACCACCACATCATCTTTATTATATCTGTTGTCCATCCTTATCTGCTGTTTGGCATGGGTCTTTATGTAGCTTTCAGCAGACCACACATCCACAGGTGACCCAGGAATCACAAAGAAATTTCCAGCATCAAGCACACTGTATAGCATCTGATACAACAACGACAATCCATTGAGAAAAATGCTTAAGAAAAGAAAAATAAGGTGAAATAAAATGTTGAAATGACATCTTTACCGGAAGGGTAAAATCTGAAAATACAACAACATTAGCCCTATTAAAAGCAGTTCTCCAAGCAGAGATAAGATGCTGCCAGCCTTGGTTCTCATACAGTGGAAGACGGTTTGCAAGTACGTCCTCTTGGATGATCCATATAATTGGTATTGAAAAAAAAGGCTCCTGCATAAGGCTGCATAAATATAAAACTCACTAACATAGTACGTCACACTAAAGAAACGGAAATCAAGGTGCCTGTTTGTTCATAAGCTTATTTTATGTGGGGGGTTTTCCATGCAAAACTTAAGCATGAAAATATTCCAAGTCTTTAAAAGAAAACTTTGTTTAATTGCTCTCAAGCTGCCATATTATTAATAATTAACAGCCAGTGCCCAAAATTATAGAAAATGAAAGATGCCGTGTATAGAGCAAAAGCATTAAAAGTACTAAATTGATGCCAGAAGCAACCAAAACCAACCATAATCCAGAAAAGCACTCAGTGGAATAGGGAAGTTATGAAACACAACTATGATGTTAAGTCAGCTACATAAAGTAATAGAGAAATCAACCTTGAAATAGCCTCTTTGGCTTCAAAAGAATCAACAATGACACCTTCAAATCTGTAGAAAAAGCATATGGTAATTTGCCCGGTTAAATAACTAGGAAAAATCAGTTAATATAAAAATATAGCTTTGGACAGATAAAACTATTTCTAGAAAAAAAAAAGTAATTAAGGAAACCCAGTGACACATACATTGACCAATCAATATGGTTATATCGCTCTGGTCCTAAGAATGATGTCCGACTGCCTACCTGCTCCCACATTGATCGTGCATTACCATTCTCTACTGCATAAATCTGTCACATAGACATCCTTAGTGCATAAGCATTTCGGAGCTTGCACTTGAAACATTAGTGTAAAACAATCAGTGCTCTCATCCTTATGTTGCACCATGTACATCTTAAATGATGCCAAATGAAAGGAATATATCAATGGCTTGATGCATTAACAATAAGCTTATCCACACAAAACTCTTAAAGGTTTACATCAAAAATTCATCACATGGAACTAGTAGTATGATATATACATAAAAAAATAAGAGCAATCATAGCGAAACAGTTGGGTGAATTACCCTAATTTCATAACCAAGCTCCTGGAGATTCTTCATGACTGTAACCAACATTAATGACCAAGGATCTTTCTTCATGTTCCCTAGGATCTGGCAAAGCATCATCACAGAAGTATTCTCAAAAACCTTCAGCTGAAATTTTTTTATGAGATGATATTTATGCACAGAATGTATAAACAATGATTTCAGATTTCTATTCGCTATACCATGAAGAACCTCATAACTTGGAATATAATATTATGCACAGGTTAATTACTTGAAGTCCCCTTGGGGTTTGACTGTTTCAGACCTGTGATTTGAACTTAGCTTTAAAGGTTCCTGTGGTTTGAAACTAATCAAAATATAACCTTTCCCCAATATTTTACAGTGATTTTATAAATTGTTAGAACAATACTACAATTCAAAGTAACTTCTAACTACTGATCAATTCTATTTTTACAGAATTAACCCATAATTATAGTTAATTACTGATAACCCACAGGAACCTCTGGACCTAAATTAAAACTATAAGGGCCTTCTTAAAACAGTCAAACTACAAAAGGCCTTCAAGAAATTAACTCAACCTTAGTACAAACAGAGCATTGTAGAAAATTCTACAACCAAAATGGTAACGTAAGTGTATCAAATTCTGTTGACTACAGTTCCATAAACACAGAAGAAAAAACGCATACTTCATTCCCCCTTTCAGGACAAGTTTTTCTAAATTGAGTAAAGTTTCCTTGTGGGGTGTCACTAACTTAAACCAAATCCTTTTGCAATCCATACTTGCTTGGCGTCTAAGATGAACAGAAGGATATCATTTAGTATTAAAACCCCGCTTCCCGATTCATAAACGAATTGTTATGGACCTTCAAATATCACTCGAAGCATGTATCAACTGATAAATGGCTGCTGCCATAAGCATGTTGCTAGTATTAAACAACCCTCTCAAGCTTGCACAAATCACCAGCAATTCTAGATGCTCCAGAACAAAGCAAACAGCTACTTCACAAACTCCACATTTTATAATCCGTTCTATACTAGAATAATGTAACTTTAGTTGTTAC
Organism: Erythroxylum orinocense; assembly: GCA_025531955.1. Lineage (NCBI taxonomy): Eukaryota > Viridiplantae > Streptophyta > Magnoliopsida > Malpighiales > Erythroxylaceae > Erythroxylum > Erythroxylum orinocense. Next base: position 31,643,252 of record JANZLX010000003.1, on the reverse strand, counting down.
AAAGAAAATCTAAACAAAATACGTATTGGCTTTAAAAGGTCAATTCATAACTAACGTCTATTGATCAATAAACAGCCGATGAGCAAACAGGTAAGGCACTTACAACAGCTAGTCTAGGCGGTCGGAGTCCCACTCTCGCCACTTGCAATCTCACTTCATCAAGGCCTCGTCTCTTCGCAAACAGCCGCGATCTCCTCGTGTTAAAGAACTTCAATGTGGTCCCGAACCTCAGGCCCTCTAAACTTGATCTCCGATGCTCACTCCACCCTTTACTCACCATATCCGCGATCGAGCTCTGCAACACCATAGAAGCCATGGCGAACGCAAACACCGCGAAGAATATAACCAAGTAGCATAAGTACACGCCTCGGAACAAACCTCTGCGACGGTTGGAGCTGTGGGGCCATCGCCCTCGCGACGCGGTGCGATCCGCAGTGGACTTACCGCCTCGGCTCAAACTCGTCCTGCTAGCGCAGTTAGGGTTCCGTTTGAACCGAAAACGGTCTCGGATCGAGTGAGAAGCTTGATCGTTGCCGTTGCCGTTGCCGTCGGCTTCTTCGATGTTAGGAGGAGTGAGGTTTCGGGCCATAGAAGGAAAAGAAAATGCAGTTTTCCCGTGAAAGTTCGAGAGGAAATCGTTAACGAGAAGAAGAGTTCTTCAATGCGTGGGTTGTGATTTTGTCATCCCTTTTTTTTTCCCACATTTTCCCTGATTTTCCTTTGTTTTTTGCTTTTTAAGTAAAATTTTAGTTCACGCGCCATTATGGAGACCCGCGTCCAATTTATTGTTGGTTTGAACAACCTTTTCTCGTCTTGTTCAATTTTCCGCATTTACTTCAGAGATTCGTACATAAACACAATTAATGTGTTTGAGTTGGGGCAATCGGGTAGTCGAACTCAGCTCCCTCGAGGCGGCCGAGGTAGCGGAATCTGACCCGAATCTGTAAACCTGATCTTTTTTTTTTTGAATAAATTAATAATAATAATAATAATTTTTAAAATGACATTATTTTTATATAATCACGGCCCAGCTTAATGTTACGAATATCGTACTAAATTTGGTATCGGATTAGGTTTTGGTACAGTACTGAACTGATACCAATTAATACCGTGTACCGTTTAAGGTAATTTTTAAAATTTATGAAATAATCCCTGAATTTTTTTAAAAATTACAAAATACTTCATTGTCATATTATACAATTGTACTGTATATTTTTAATCTTGTCTTCGAAAATTATAATAATAAATAATAATCACAATTTTAATTTAATTTATAAAATTCATTTAATAATTATTATTAAATATAATTAATTTTAAAATATATTTTTAAAATATATATATTTCAAATAAATTTTGATTTAATAATTAAAAATATATAAATTAAATCTTAGTTTATAAATAATAATTTTTAAATTATTTATTTTAAAAAATAAAATATTTTTATTAATACTTTGTTAATAAATATTATATAAAATATTTAAAAATTAAATGAAAATAATTTAATTTAATTTAAAGTTTTATTTAATTTATAATTAATGTTAGTAATAAAAATATTTATTATTATTTTTAAAAAAAATTAACAATTAACAATAATTATTAAAGTTGAAGTAAATAAAATAATTAATTAAAAAACTTTTGAAAAAAATGGGCAAGGGAGGGAGATTTTAAAAATTTTTGAAAATTTTACAAAAAGGTCCCCTATTTTTTAAAATTTCTTGTACCAATTTTGAACACCAGCCAATACCGATTGGTACCATCCTAAACAGGCCAGTATCAATTGATATTTAAATCCAGTATGATCAACCCTTTATTTTGTACCAATTTTGGTTCGGTACAATACGTAACGACTGATACCAAACAGTACAAAACAGCATTTATATCTTGGGTCCAGCTACACTGAGATATGTCATCCTTGATGAAAAGGGAACGAGGTCTTCTGTTTCCGTTAGAATGTCTCAACCCTGTGTCATTTTATTTTATCTATACATTTATATGAACCCTAAATAAATATATGAACTGGTTAACTAAAATAAAAAGAGATCTTAAATAAATTAAGAAGTAATTTCTTTCATGTTGGGATTGGTTTGGTAGTCAAAATCAAACCTGTTGGAGTGCAATTAGTTAAGGCAAAACTCACGAGGTTGATTGATGTTTCCATCAAGAAAAAGACAATCATAGACTTGGACATGAAAAGCAAAAAGTGCATAACATATATGAAGGGAGGACAAATTAAAAAGTGACAAAATTTAATTTATTTTTAAAATTTTTAAAAAATTTCAATCCAATATTTTATTTTTATTAATATTTTATTAGTGTAAATAAAGAAAAACATAAAAATTGATATTTAAAGGCACTAAGTGATTATTGTTCTTTATTAATAGAATTTTTTAATATTTTCTAAAAAATACATTAATAAGTATATATCCAAACTGTAAGCATTTATTTGATATTAAAAATTTCATATAACTCCTCTAATATTCATGTTGCTCTTTTAATTATATAAGCAAAATATTGATATAAATAACTTTTTTAATTGAATTGTCTAATATTTTAAAATTTTAAACACATTTAAAGATTAAAACTTTATACGTTATTGTCCTGAATCAAAATGGTCCAGACCATGTGCTTAAAGATAGACCACAGGCCCACTTTTGTCTGATCAAACAAGTTTGGTCCATGTGACTTTCCGTTTGGATCTGAACCACATTATCGAATTCAATTCGAGTTGATTAGATTTCGAGTCAATATATTATAAAATATGTAATAAAACGACACCATTTTACTAATTAAATTAAAAAAGAAAAGAAAAGAGTCAGACCGGACCGAGCCACCAATCCAAACATAGCCCAACTAAACCCAATGCCAAGCCTACATGGAGAAGAATAGAAGACTAAAACCTACATGGAGAAGAAAGACCTCTTTTAAAAGTGTGTAATTTTGAGATTCCATTTCCAAGTTACACAAGAAATAGGCAAAGTTGAAGCCACAAGCCATTAACTGATTCAACTAATCTCGGAAAGATTGTAAAGATCATGCTCCTAAGTGAAGTGAAGAGGACCAAATATAGGCATTTTATTAGTTCTTCAATAGAATAACATTGCATACAGACTTATTTTTTATTAGAAAACTAGGTATCTTTACATGGGATTATGTATAGCCTTACTTCTTCAATCACTACTCATCATCAGGGTGTGATTCAAGGAACTGCCTTATTTTCAACCGTTCGGCTCTGGTTAGATACGGATCATCACCCGTCAACCTCTTTCGTGTAGATGCAGTAACAAAATCTTCGTCTTTTTCGTGAACCTGGAAAAGGGTAAAAGTACCAGAACAATTTTTTTTGATAGACTGTTCGGAACTGATACAATGCAATAAACGCCGAGATCAATGAAAAACTCCTAGATCAGGGCATTCTTTCCATTAATGAAAGGTCACGGGGAAATTCTTAACGCCAGAATCCCAAAACCTTATCCAGACTCCAAGAAAAAGTGGTTGTAATAACTAATAAAAAAGACCAAATGTTGAACTTACTTGAACGTAATTATTGACATGGCCATCTTTGTTGGGAGAGGTAACCAACTCATTGTCGTTGACTAACCATTCACCGTCAACAATGTATTTGTACTCGTATCGCCCTTCCTGTTGAAGCAATACTTATGAATGTACTATGTGTAAGCTTTGACCAAATAACAAGTTCACATCATTATAGATCTCTTTCACCTCTCTGCATCACTACTTTACATGTTAGAGTCAGCATTCTAGATTCCCTCCATACAGATGTTACAATTGACTGCTTCTTGACAGAACCACACTTCCTAGAGGGATAAAACTGCCTTGAAGGGAGAAATATAATATCCATGTTTAGTCCTTAACAAAGGCGTGTTCGAGATTTATATATGGTACTCTAAGTGCTAAGCATGGCATCGTATTATAAACTAGGTTGTGAACTGGTTAGTAGCATAAACATGATCCAAAATGCTACCTATAACAGCTAACTTTTCCATATAATCACTGTTAAGCATAGCTTGATACAATTTGTGGGGAGAAGAAAAGCATACCAACAATTCTCGCTCAAGAATCCACAATCCTTGCTCTTCATCAAAATGTAGAGGCATTCTCTGGAAATGAATCAAGGAATAAAGACATAAGCATTTTAAATTGCTCAAGAGATGATCTGAAATGCAATTTATCAGTTGATAAACTCATTCATAGATGATTTTGTAAAGTTTAGTGAATAATGTTCACTTCTCATAATTTTGGTTCTTCCAATTAACTTTCCAAGTTTTATTTTGAAGTTTCTGGTTTCTCATTCTTACTGCTACATAGAAAAATAATTACCTGGCCCCATCCAATATCAAGTCCAGAAACTTCGACTGTAGAGCAGTTGTCCTCTTTCCAAGTTAAAGTAACAAGTTTCTTTCTGAGGCCCATCAGCTTCAAACAAGAAAGATAATCTATACTTAGTGTGAATTATAAGCACCGAAACATTTGTCTCTTAAGATATAAACATGTGAATAAAGAGAGAAGCATAATTTGGGTTCTAGATGCAACTATTTTCTGTTAGTATGATGGAGAAAATTACTCACTATATCAGCAGTTGCACTTTTAATAGCATCCAACTTTGGGAAACATGATCGTTTACTCTGAGGAAAAAAATGGGAAATAAAGGCAATTAGCTTCTTCAAAGATGGTAGCAGGTGATCTTCGTCCTTTGTATCTTTCCCATGTGTCTAATAAATGACAATTCCAGCGAAGGATGTGAAAACGAATAAATATATGTATGTCATGCCATCAGGACAAAGCACAGTAGCTCGAAGTTTACACTCAAAATAATATGTCATTGAATATGCTTGAGCTTAAGATGCCACTCCCACACAACCAATGACCTACCTAAACCAGCTAACTTTAACAATTGAGATTAAGGTTCTTGACAATGTTCTGCAATGATGTGACTTACATTGCTGAATTAATTTTTACCAAAAACGCTGCATATGAATTCACAATTTCATCAACCAGACAGCAAGCACAAAGTCAGTGAAGAATTCACAACTTCACGCACCCACTTTTAGGATCTTAACAAGCATGGACTATTCTTAGTGGCCTAGAGGAATCCTGATCATAAAAACAACCTTCAACTGCAACAAAGACATATTACCAGAAGTAAATCGTGAGCTTCCTTGAGTTTATATCCCTGAACCCAGTACATGTATGCCATCTGTGGTTGAAAAAATACATAGTCAATTCTCAAAGAAGATTCATCTACTAAATCTGCAAAGTTCGAGTTTTTCATGAATGTTTTGAGTAAATGATGGAGGTCAAAGACAAAAGTTGAATGTTAAGCATAGAAACATAACATGGGACAAACTAGCATACACACCACAGTAGCAGGAGCTCTTCCAAGACCAGCAGTACAATGGACATATGTCACACCACCATTCCTGTTTATGGCCTTGTACAATTTACTAACGACAGCCGGAAGCCGTAAACGCAAATCAAATGCATCAAAGTCCCTGAGATTTCATATATTAGCAGCTGTTACAGGTGAAATTCTTCGGTATAGCTCAATAGAGCTGCAAATTGAGCCAAGTGTATGTAATTTTTTTGTTTCTCTTCCTACAGAACCAAAACAATTTGGCAGGAATTTATCCACAGCAGTACAGATACCTTTGTAGAGAATTAATGGCTGATTTGTTGTTCAATATTTATAACTTGAGTGTTAGAGGTGGAATACAAAAAGCAAACTGACTGAGATACCAATAGCAATACATCAGTTACTATCTTGAACATACTATTGTCATTTCCAGATGAATTCAAGTTTTCAATATAGTCTATTTTACTCTTTATCATTCTTTTCACCTAGTCAAGTGGCTTAAATGCAATTAGCAGTTTAAACCTTTTATCCCCACTTCTATTCTAATATGTCAAAGAGTATGGTTGAGCACGCCTAACCTTATCTCTGCTCGTAAATGTTGAATATCGACACATGTCTTGGCATAGTCTCTAATGGCACCAATATCTACCCCAAAATAGCTGGATATAGTAGCAATGGAATTACAGGAATATTCAGTTGTGAGGACCTTCTGGCCACAATTTTGCATGTTGATTATACAGCTAACAAACTGTGACCATATAGAAGAGATAAAATTTGTTTTATTCAAAATACTAACTACAGCGATGTTCTGAGACAAAGTCATCAAGGATACTCCAAATCTGAATCCTGCTGTAAACAAAATATAGTTTTCACACCAATTTCTTGAAGCTTGTCAACATCTTCAGGAGTCTTGGAGACAAAAACATCATAAAAGAGAAAGTTAGAATCTATACAACAGGGAAATAATTCCATATTGAATAATTCAAAAAGGAAAATCACCTGTAGGCAGGATCCTACAATCAAGTCTGGACGAATGAAGTTATAGTTCATTCCTAATTCATGCCTGTAGGTCAAAACTGTACCGTAGCATGTTAGAATAAGGTCACAGAACTTCTTCAGATGAAAGACGAAAAATGTTAGAATAAGGTCGTGTAAATTCTTCAGATCAAAGAGTGAACTTTAACAATGTCTGAGCAGAAACACCAAAAACCTATACAAGTAGAACACTAAAACTAAATTTGAATATGACAATAAAAACAAACAAAACTTCATTTGATAACCATACACTTCTACAACATTATCTCTACTTGGAAAATTATGCAATAGTTGCAAGACCTCCTCCGTACAGATAGTGGAAATACCCAGTTCCAAAAGCTTAAAATTGAACAATAATCCATGAAACTTACCAGCACCCATAGCTTCCGTCATGTTATGGCTATACACTTCAGATTTCTCCTTCTCCTCTTTAACATTAGAACCACTGGTCTCAGTACTGGCTTTGGAACCAGAAACTGCCTATGAGCAAGAATACATTATAATAATCTCTCAGAAAAAATTCTGTAGTAAGGAAGCCACTTCAACATGAAACAGATTTTCATTAACAAAAGATGAAAGCTGTTTCAACACCTGCATGTACCCTAAATATCATTATTTTTGACATTGACAAGACAGTCAAGTGCTATATAAGCTTTGTTTCATCCAGGATGTTCATAATGTCCTTTTTTCCATCGAACATCAGAAAACATAAGAATTTGCAGTCTACGACTTCTGGCTAAGGCATGAAACTTTATACCCTTTGATTTATATCATAAACACTATCCAACAACATACGCGGTTAGTTTCTTTATCTGCCTTACATGGAATTTGAACATTAGGCTCGTTAACTGCTCAAACTTATCACTCGTGTTCAATAATTCAAATTGTCAAAAAATCGGGAGAAGGTTAGATTGAAATGGGATTCATGTGCTAGCTAAATGAAAGTGGAAAGCAACTTTCAAAAGAGAAAACACTTTTTAAGTGGAAAAGAAAATATGACCTAGCTTCTCAGATGAGAAAGACTCAAAACATAAGACAAATTTCATATTCTTTTCCCCTTCAAAGCACAGAACAATCAAGAAAACAAAGATCATAAGAAAAGGTGTCAAATGATGCCAGTACTTCTTGTAAGCATAGTATCGAGTAAAAGCCTACAAACGCGGAATAAAAAAAAGGGTGTCCTAGATTAAGAGAATAAAACCAAGTACTGGAACTAGACACTTTGTAAGTTCCGGTAAGATCAAAAACCAAAGGATTCTTTGAAACTACCTTAACGGACACACTCTGCCAGATATCACCGGAATTCATTATTCCCTGCATCACCAAATCGTCGGTCAGATTCGATTCAAATTCTTCCAAACAAACGAAAAAACACGCATCCATCTACAGGGATGAGGATACCAACCACCATATTTACATTAACAGGGGCTATACAAAGCTTCCTCTGTTGACTGTTGAAGCCCTGTAATGGCATGGTAGAGGATCTGCATTTCCCCAAGAAAAAACCAATAATTGATTAAACCAACTACATGGGCCTATCAAAGGTAGAGTATTTAACGCACCTTGGAAGATAATGGAGGCAATTCATCTGAAGAAATGGAAAAAAGGGAACAAAAATCTACAGAGAAAGAACAAGACAGTGAAGAGTTCGTGACCGATATTTTTGTTCATAAGACCACTGCATATATGATCCATCGGTACCTGTCCGTGTCCATTATTTAATATAGTTTCGTAAATGGGATCGTCTTTTGAAAGATTCTCCGAAATGCCATTCCGGTATTTCTCCAGTTTGAAAGAATGTCGGATCCTACGACATCAAACTCCCGGTTGTATTGAACGGGTCGGATCCAGTGTTTCTAAGTTGGATACTCTGCTTTTTGTTTCCTTTTTGATACATTGGGCCGGGCGGAACCGGACACTGGAATCTCGGATCTCACATCCTTATTGAACGGATCGGACCCAGTATTCTTTTGCTAATAATGCAAGTGTATGGAGTTTCTATTTTTTTAATTACTTAATTTATTCCCAATTGTACGGATCAATAATCATTGCTTTTGGTTAAGAACAAAGTTGTTCAAACTTGATCTAAAGTTATATTTATGTAATCATTACTCTCTCCATCTTAAAAAAAGTAATTATTATTATTAAATAAAAAATAGCCAACCTAGTTACTTATAAATTATAGTTAAATTTTATTATCAAAATTAAATATCAATCTCCTAGCAAATTTTAAAACAAATAAATAAGATGCATGAATTTATTATTTATTGATCAATTTAACAATTTGTTTTAATATTTGTTATTTGTATTTATGCACCCAGGGCTATCGTGACAGGATGGGTCATGGGCGAGGCAGGCCAACTCGAATCATCTATTTATATTTTTATAAAAAAATTAAAAACGACATTATTTTTAACGTTTTAGTTAGGTAAGTTGACCCTTGCTCGACTGTGGCCCAAAAAAACTTGAGCTAAAATTGACATCTTTATTTGTATCTTGGTTATTAAATGAAGTTAATTATATCATTGTATCCTCTTAAAACAATTTTCTTATTTTTATTATTTTTCTTTAATAGATAAAATTAAATATTATATTGCATCTTTTTGATAAGTGATAGACCAAATGCTTGTTGAAAGAAATAAGTGAAACCTTGATAAAACACAAATTCATAGTGTTATTTTCTTGCCCTGATAAAGTACATAAATTTAAAATAAAATAACAAAGATGATATAAAATAAACACAAATCAATTAACCTATAAAAATACAACATTTTAGGTGTTTAAAAAATTCAAATCAAGAGTAAAAATTACAAGAGTCTAAAATCTAAGTCATCGCTTTCAAAACATTTAAATCAAACTTTAAGTGGATGAAAATTTTATTAGAATTAACTTTTTATCGGTTAAATTTTATATCAATACTGATATGACATTATTTTTTAAAATAAAAAATATGTCTCCACATGACAAATGAACCTACTCTTTGAAACGAGTAACAATAGGTCTTATTGTCACTTGGTTAGTGAAACTCACTGTGTGAAATATATAATAACAAGTCTCGTTGTCACATGACTTTATAATTTACTTTCTAATTAATTTTTTAAAAGCTAATTATGTAGTAGTGAGATACATTTTTATTTAAAAATATACAAATAAATAATTATGTAGTAGTGAGATACATTTTTATTTAAAAAGAAAGCTAATTCGGCCCATTTTTCACGCAAAAAGGAGCCCAAAATCTACTGTAATTGTAACATCATCTTTGGTGTCTATCCTAGACCTCACCGGCCCACTGCTTACTACGACGGTCATATGTATATAGAATTAGAATGTGTTTGTTGTTATAGTTTAACGAAAATTTAATATTTTATCTATTTTAATATATTTATTTATTTATTATCACATTATAGTTTAATTTTTAAAATAGTATTACTAGTACCTAAAATTTAAAATTTTGAGATTTATATAATATTATTTTACTTTTTATATGTTTTAATATTTATTTTTTATATTAATTTACTTATTTTATAATTCATATAAAAAGGTTTAGTTAAATATATTTTCATTTATGTTTTATATGGTTTTAAATTATATAATAATTAATATATTGTAGTTTGTATATTGTTTAATATACTTTAAATAATATTTTTATGAATAAATAATTTTTATTACAAAATAAAATATAGTTAAAAATTAAAAATATTTTTATTTTTATGTTATCAAACAGACTATATAAAGCTCTTTCAAAAAACCTTTTCTTTAAATGACAAACAAACAGTCAATTAACTTTTTAGAAAAGCTTTTTTCAAAAAAGATCTACAATAAAAACGCTACTAACAAAAGATCTATTGGTATAAGCCTAACTAAATAGAGGCTTAATATACAATAAATATTAAATTATATATATATACATATATAAAAATTAATCAAATGTTACCAGTATAATAATCTAACTCAGTTCTTAAAATAACCTGAACAAGTTAAAGTTGATTTAAATTAATAATTTAAGACAATTATAATAAATTATAAATTTAAAATACATTTAATTAGTTTGATGTAATTATAAGAGTTGGATTAAAATTGATTAATCCATGTTTGAAGTTTTTTTTTTTTGATGCTTCCATGTTTGAAGTTGGTTGGGTCGGATATGTCGGGCCCAAGTTCAATCTCACAGGCCGATCGATCAGTCTCACCTCATAGATTGATTTGGGCTTAATCCACACATTCACAGCCCGTTAGCATGAGGAAACCTCCCATGCACGAACGTAAGAG
>JANZLX010000003.1:31605880-31627683 GCA_025531955.1 Erythroxylum orinocense | reverse complement strand
AATTTTTATTTCTCAATATGTTTTACAAACCAACCACTATCAATGGTAATGATAATCATTCCTTTCTTTTAACCAACTATTATAATTATAATGATAATATCTATTCTCATTTCTCACTATATTCATTCTCATACCTATTACCATTCCTCTATACAAACCAACCGAGATTTGAGGAGGTTTAATAGTATGTAGTATTACCTTTAATTAGTAAAGATATTGTTTCCTAATCAATGATTAATAACAATATCTTTAATTTGTAATTCAAATTCTTTAATTTTATTTAATTTTAAATTTATTTTTTATGATTTATTACCAATCGAAACTTTAGAATCTAAATTTGTTATCATCTAAAGTTTAACTTTTGGTTCGAACTTTAAAGCAAGGGTTGTTATCATGAAAATTTAAACAAATCGGGAGGCTTATCCTTACAATCTAGCGTTCGGTGGCCGGTGTCTCGATCAAACAACGACACAGCTAATGAACTGTGCATTGAATTTAATAATGAATCACGTTGCGATCAGTTTAATTGATTGATTTGGACCAAACAATTGACTTTATGCTTGTTGCATATTTAACAGTTTAGATTAATCTAACTGCTATGGTTATCGAGCCTAATTAATATATATTTATGTTCCTGGGAATAGTTAATTGCCAAAACCCATGTGAGGATCCAAGTTAGTTCAGTTTTTCAAGGCGTTTGGTTATGTATTAGTGCTTTAACTAAGGAAACAGTTTCCTGAGCCAGGACCTTCTGCTAAGTCATGTGGATAAGATTAAACTTGATTAATTAGTCTAATCATAATGGACAAACACTTTGGTGAGGTTATTGTATTAGTTTTTTTAAATGCTACTGGGACTCAAAACCAAGTCAGAGACTTAGAGGATGGTGAGAAGTAACAAGGTACCAAGTGAGGATGACAATGGGTTCATAGACGGAGCCACATGGGGTCAATGGTATACTGAACCTCTCAAAATTTAAAAAAAATAAATATTTTTTATTTTTAATAGATATATATGCACATAAGGGTGGAGTTATTTGAAACTTAGTGATACACTGGGCCTCTCAAGATTTAAAAAAATTAAATATTTGGACCCTCCAATCTTAAATTTCTGGCTCCGTCACTGAATGGGTTAATAATTTAGTTCGAATTCGAGATCTAGTTCCATCAACCTGGTCAAAATGATACCGTTTTACTCTTAAGTTTAAGGTTCTAGTTCGATCAATTTGTTCAAAATAACATCATTTTGAATGGAAAGTTGAGTTGTTGGGACCATTCGGGTTAAGTTTTGACCCGGTCTCTTTTAAAATTTTTCTCTTAAATCACATTGTGTTGAACAAATAATCAAGTTGATTGAATTATTTGGGTTACACCTGGAGTTGGTCTCCAAAATTGAGTTCAATCTAATTTATGGGGAGAAGTAATTAGCTACTGAGTAAGGATGACAATTGGTCGATAGTTCGGTTAAAATATAGGTTCTAGTTCAATTGATTCATTCAAAACAATGTCGTTTTATTCTTAAATTTACAGAAGTTTAGAATTAAAATGACGTCATTCTAAATTTTTTATTTATAATAACATTATTTTAAATATAGACTTATTTGAACGAAAAATCAAGTTATTTGGATCATTTGAGTTATACCTTGAGTAAGCCTTCAAATTTAAGTTCAATCCAAAATCTAGTTAAACATAACTTGACTCGTTAACTTCGAGTTAAAAAGAATCCGAGCCTAATTTCAGTTCCTACTATGGAGCAAGATTTAGTTAATTGTTTGATTAGTTCTTATTATTAATAATGAATTAGGTTGGATTAGATTTTTCAAAATTTTAAATAAACTTTAAAATATATTGAAACTGAACCAAAAAAAACTTAGTTGGACAATATTCAAAAAGATGATTAGGTGTGCTAAGATCAAAGCTTTTTAAATTTAAATTTGAATATAACTTTACGTTCCTTTAAGAATATTTAAGCATAGGCCTGCAGAAAGCACCAAGTGTTGCCAGAGTGACAACTACTGACCAGTGATCAGATGTGCATGCCCTTTTAGCCTTTACAATCTGCCCGAAATCGTTGGTTGGACTCTTGACGTATTGTGTATGTGATTATTGTGCGTATGTTTAAATAATACCCACTTTTATGTATGTGATTATTGTTTGTATGTTTAATTTATACCCACATGTATGTGATTACTACATAACGCGTCTTACTTATTCGTAACTATAAGATTACAGGTTTAAGTTATAAAAACAACTTCTTTGTCAAATTTTAAAGAGAGCGTTGCGTGCGTTATGAACATTTCTAAATCCCTACAAAAATTAGGTATGTTGATTTTTGAGAGTGAGCTTTTGAGCAATTGATAAAGTTGCTCTTTTGTGATCATAAAATCATAAGATCAAGTTACGAAAAACAACTTTTTTATAAAAACATAAAGAAAATGTTTTGTATATTCTATCACTTCTCAGACTTCCGCAAAGCGAGAAACTTTGTGCACTAAGTACGTTGACTTTTAAGAGCGAGCTATCAGTTGCTCTTTTGTAACCATAAGATCATATGTTCAATTAATTGAAACAATTTTTTTGTAAACATACAAAGGGAAAGTTACGATTATTATGATCCTCATTAGACCACCCCAAAATGAGGAGCCTTGTGCATTAGGTAATAATATAGACTTAATAATAATTACTATCAAAAATTATAATTATGAAATGAAAAACTATAGATTGTATTAGAATTTTTAATATAGGTAAAGTGTAGAGCCCGTTAACAAGAATTAAACTTGAGTTAACTATTGCTAAAATGACTAGAATTAGTTATTTGGACAATTGACCCTTACCACTTATAAACTTTTTAACATTTTCATGTTTAGTTAATATGCAACACTTTAACATATTGAAGTAATAATAATATTTTTAAAATAAAAAATTTATTCATGTAGCTACTTGTTTATTAAATATAATGGATAACAAACAATTAACAGATATCATTAATAATAAAAAATAGAATTAATGTCAAAAAATAAAAAATAGAATTATATTAACACTAATAACTAAACATATTTTTATTTTTTAAGTTGAATCCACTTAAAATAAATTAAACATTCCATGATTTAAGGTTTTCACTGTTAAACCTATTAAATCGGTTCAGTTTTTTAATCACCGGTAATAAATAAATGCTTCCTTTATATTATAAAGTTTAAAATCGTGAAGATTCATAATAATAAATAATAATAATGTATAGCTATGTGATGACGTATGAATGTTCCAGGAAACCTGTCTTTTGCCTTTCCTTGCTGTATAAGGCAAGAATTTTTACCAATAATGGTAAAAAATGTACATCAGCACATAGGAGATATCTGGAAAAAACTATTAACATAAATTTACGATAACGAAGATGAGGACGATTCAGTAAAAATCTCTCTAAATTTGGCATCTAATGAGATTTAGTGTATAAAATCATAACCTTAAATAATAGAGAGATGATTTTCTAATGATGCGTAAAAATAATTTAATGGAAATTTAAATTTGATATTTTGATTAGAAACTTAATTTAAAATTAATAAATATAGTTGAAGTGGAAGAATTTTATTTGAATTAAATACACTTAAAATTAAAATAAAAGACCAAAAATTATGTTTTTAAAATTTTATACTAAATTGAATTTTATAAAAAATTGAACTTAATACAAGTCATTTCGTGCATACATAAATTTAATTTTAAGTTTAGATCAGAATTGACACAGGTTTCGTCGTGGGGAATATGGCTTGGAAAAGTCAGTAGCAAATAGGAATCTTCTTTCTCTGTCTGTATGATGTGGTAATGAGACGTGACTATGTCTTCGATGATGAAAGCAAGTTTACTTTCTTTTTCACCAAACACTAACCAAATCCGCCCAATTATTTGTTTTAATTGTATTAACATTTTAATATAGTCTGTGTTATTATTTTTTATTAATTTTTGTTGGTAGTATTGTTAATAATTTAAGTTTTTACTAATCATTTCCCATGCTTTGAAGTATTTAAAGGGCAAATTAAGCGTACAAGGCTCCTCGCTTTATAAGGATTAGGTGAGGTCGTTAATTATACACATTTTTTTTTTACATTTTACAAAAAACTTGTTTCTATGATTCAAACTTATTACCTTCTTGTTATAATGCATTTTACAAAGAAACTATGTGACTGTTTAGATGGACTTTTGGAAGGTTAATAAGTACTTTTTTCCGCGAAACCTTTTTAAAGAAAATGAGTGTTTGGCTAAAAAATAAAAAAGCCCTTTAAAAATAAATATGACTTTTTTAGCAATAAAATATAGTTTTTTTAAAAAAGTTCAAATTTAGAGATTTTCAAAAAAGTCTCTCAAATAGCTTTTTGGGTAGACTTTTCAAATCAATTAATGAGTCTAATTTTTATTCTCTTTTGTCATTATGTTTTACACATAATTCTTACAATATTCACAAACCCATGTTCATGTTTATTTTGAGATTTATATAATATTATTTGACTTTTTTATATGTTTTAATATTTATTTTTACATTGGTTTTACTTATGTTATACTCTATATAAAAGATTTGATTATACATATTTTCATTAATGTTTTATACGGTTTAAAATTATATAATAATTAATATATTGTGCTTTGCATATTGTTTAATATACTTTAAATAATATTTATATGCATAAATAATTTTTATCACGAAATAAGATATAGTTAAAGTTTAAAGTATTTTTATTTTTATATTGTCAAACAGTTTATTATACAAAACTCTTTCAAAAAAAACTTTTTTTAAAAATGATATTCAAACAGTCAATTGACTTCTTAAAAAAATCTTTTTAGAAAAGACCTATATAAAAAATTTATTAATAAAAACTCTACTAATATAAGCCCAACAAAACAGAAACTATTTCCGTAATTCAAACATGTGACTTTTTTGCCACAAAGGAGCAATCATACTCATTACTCCAAAGTTTGCTTTTAAGCATTTGAGTTTAATTAATTTTAATTTTTAACCCCAAGTTTCATTCACTAAGTTATAATTAAAAATTTAAATTATAATATATTAAGGAAATGTATTAAACTTAAGCATTTTATTCTTGCACGATTATCTTTGTAGAAGCAAACAAATTGTGAGACATTCGATTTAAGGACAAAATTAATATTAGAACACTAAACTTGATATTTGATGTATATTTCTAAAATTTAATTTAATATGTAAAATATATAATTAAATTGATAAATTCTTATTAAATATATCTATCCCTTAGTTAGCTAACACACCCTAAACCAATTTTAAGACACTTACTTACTAAATAAACAAATATTAGATACATTAACAACACTATTCCTATTATAAACATTATCAATTGACACTAACAAATAATATAAAAGATTATGTTATTAAGTATAGGAATAAAAGTTGGCCTAGGTTTAGCCCAATTTGATTAACCTAAATTTCGGTTCAGATTTGAGAATAGAGGTTGACTCAAGGTTTGAGCCGATTTATGCATTCTATTACAAAACGTATCATTTTAATTTTAAATTTAGAGAATAAATTGTTTTAAATAATATTTTTAATTTACATATCAGTAGGAATGTCAATGAATCGGGTGGGCTCGAGCTACAGACCAGAGTAACCCGCGGCCAGACTCGCCATATTCTAAAATAGAATAAACGGTCCGATCCGTACTATGCCCTTAGCCTGATCGAGCCAATCATAGTCAGCCCGTGATCTGATCAATCTGGGTTAATATCAAGCCGAAACGAGCCGGGTCAAATTTAATATCCCTACATACCAGATTAATCATGTAACTTGAACTGGACCAAACTTCATATCGGATTCATATCATATGCGTAGAACATCATCCAACCTGTAAACTACTCTGAATTTTTGGGGAAATAGCGTTGAAGCCTTCAACTCGCGTAGGACCTCAGGACACGGCGCTGGCATATGCCGTGAAATTTGGTGCCAAGTTGGAGGAAGGTTCGTTAAGCAATACGACGAAGAAAAGAATAAGATATGAATATAGCAAGTCGTGATGTATTTGGGTTTGTCCATTCATAAAATATTGATTAAATTTATTTCAATTAAGTTATTTATTAAAAATTTAATAAATATATATTTTAAATTTAGATACAGTAAAACTATTTTTTTTCATTTTAACTATTAAGTGTGAAAATTATCATTATTTATAATATTACTTACTTATCAAATAAAATATATGGAATTATCCTATAATTTAAGAAATGCTTTAAAAATTCTTTAATCTTTAAACTTTTTGATTTTTTTGTGGTTTTCAATTTTCTAAAAAAATTACTTTTTAAAGTTTCAATTAAAAAGTAACAGAGAAACACGCACAGCACGAGTACCAAATAAATATCGCTCACATTATGATTCAATTCAACTCCTAAACTCGAATTAAACTAATTAAATCAAATATAAATTAATAATTTAAGTTTAATTGGATTCAGTTGGATTCAAAAGTTGAGTTGTATTATTAGATATTTGGTTAGTCTAGGTCAAGTTGGTGGAATAGAAGGGTATGAGACTAAAAAGCTCTGTGTTTGATTCTTTTTATCTACGCTCTCTCAATCTAGCCTGTCATACAGGGTTTGTCTAGTGCGAAGTATTTAATTGGCGTGATTTGTAGGTTATTGTGTCAATCCGGAGATTTACCCAGTACGCATTTAAAAGGTAGTTACTGTGGGTTCATCTGTTAAAAAAAAATTCATATTATATATATTTCATTGCATATTTTTAACTGAGGGGTGAAAAAATATTTTATAAAAGTTGTAAAAATAGAAAGAAATTTAAAGATTAAGAAGTAGACAAAAATATAATAGTTAAATAATATATATTATGATTGACAGTTTAAAGATATTGAAATTAAAATAGAAAAGGAATATAGTTAATGGATAAAACATGGAGGATCCAGAATGGAATAAAGTCATCAAAAAGATAAGAGAGAGAAATGATTAAAACCTTCCACTCCAAGCTTTTGAAATTTCAACCCCCCTCTCCACGACGCCACCGCCGCTCGGAAGCTTCCAACGTTTGTGGTCAAGATATCGACGCGGGCCATTACTTTACACGTTTGCTTTAGAAAAATGACATTTAAGAGGGGGGAAAAAAAAGTTGTCGAAATTTTAAAATTATAAGAGAAATAGGACTCATATGCTCGTCAACACTTAAATAGTATAAATAAAAAATTTAAATTAATTTTATATTAAATATTTAATTAATTATTTCAAAAAAATGTCTATTAATTAAATTAATCAGTTGATTTTTTAGTATATTTATATAGTACAAATATGTTAACCTGTCATACAGGACTTACCTATTATGGAGTATTCGGTTAGCGTAATTTAAAGGTTATTGTGTCAATTCAGAAATTTACTCGGCACATGTCCAAAGAATAGAAATTAATTTAACATGAGAAAATTTAACTAACAGTTACAAAATTAAAAGTTTAGGATTTTTAGGTTAATGCTTTAGTTGCCGCTTAGATTTTTCGAATACGCAAGCGAATAAAGTCTTTCGAGAGGATTTCGGTTACATATATATATTGGGAGGGAAATTTCGTTGCCGATGTTTTATCCCATCATGCTTATAACTTTAGTCCGGGTTTTCATCCTTTAACTAGCCTACTAGATGCGGTGAACTCGTGGCTGTTTCATGATGTTACTGTTGTTACTTATGTTCGTTAGTTAAAGACTTCTTTTCGAATTTCGCCCGCTTTATCTTTAAAAAAAAAGCTTAGTTTTTTTTTAATTTTGAAATTATTTAATGGCAAAATAGTAAAGCCGCCTAACGGTCAAGCCCCCAACTTGCCCTTGGACCGGGGAAAGTCGACCTTTGAATCCAAGTTGAACGAACGCATGAAAGTGGATTACACACAAGCCAAGCATACCTTAGTTGACTCTCTTAACCTATGGTTCAAAACAATCCCAAGTGGGAAGCAACCACTAATTTTAAATAACATTTCTTATTAACATAATTAATTATTTTAAGGATTATCGTGTTTTAAAAGTTATAAATAAAGTTTATTATTCTTCCTCGATTCCTAATTAATCTTAATTTAAATCGAGCTAACTTATAAAAGAATAAAGATTTTTCATAATCTATTTATTAAATTCGTAAAATTCAAACTCAAAATTTTAATTAAGTGAAATTAAATTAATTTCAAGAGAAGCTTTAGTATTTTATGAATGATAAACCTTTTCACTTGATATAAGAACAATGTCTCGTAACAAATAACAACCAAGAGTCTAGAAAAATCCAAAATCACGTAGTCTTATCTTTTCGTCTTCGTTGTCGTCGTCATTCAAATAGAATCTCGCTAAAACGTGAGATATAAGTTGTGTAGTCTTAATCTTTAATTAATAAAAATTTACCAATTTTTTAAAAACGATTTAAGAAAATAATAATTTTGTGAAAATGAAGTAAAGCCTTCCCTTGATCCACTTACCTCAAGTGGTCCTCTATTCAACAACTTGATGATTAAAATAAATGGGTATAATAAACATGAAGAGGAAAAACGTGTCTAGGTGAGGAGAACTTCCATGTGACTACAAATAAAATACTTGCTAATATTATATTTGTTTTCAAGTCCTTGCCGCCACTAGATAATACCTTGTTTCTTTTACAATAAAACAAAATTTATTATTTATTATTATATTTGAGTAAGTTTGGGTATAAAAATAAGAATATTCTAACTAATAAGCATAGTCAATGTTTATTAAAAGGATGATGAATTAAATTTATCATTTATTATTTTATTTAATTTCCAACTTTTTAATTTTTAAAATTGTAAAATTTTTAAAAATTTAACAATTCTATTAAATTGTTATTTTTATTAATACTTTATCTTTTAAATTTATTTTTGATATAGTGACATTTAGAAAGAGGTATATAATTATATTATAAAAATAAAATTTGAATCTCGTATAATAAATATATATTAAAAAACTATGTAAATAAGATATTAATAATATTTTAAAAACCAGACCAGAAGTTAAATCAGTAAGTCATAAGGTTTAAAAAATTCAATTTGTTTTATACCGTCATAAAATTGGATAAAGATCGAGAAAATTGAAGAATTTGAAATATGATTAAAAGTGTTTTTTCTTATTGAATAAAAATTAGTTGATTTATAAAAAGTTAAATTAATTAAATTTTAATAAAATTATTAAAATAAATCAGCCGTAAAAGTTAAAAATCGAACAGAAAAAAGTTGATCGTTTCATAATTTTTACAGTTAAACCCATTTAATTTTTTATCTTATTCAAATACTCCCTCTGATTCATAATAAGTGTTGTTTTAAAAGAATTTTAATTATTCAAAATAAGTGTCGTTTGTGACTTTTTATGCATATTTATAATTTTACTTCTAAAATTATTATTTAATTTATCTCACATCTTAATTACACAGATTACACATATTATATTTTCAAGACACTTTAACATGTAATTAATAAGAGTATATCAGATATTTTATTAACTTTTTAAATAAATATGTATTTCTCTAAAATGACACTTATTATGAATCGGAGGGAGTATTAATCTTCACATACTCTATTAATTTGAATTAAAAAAAATTAAAAGTTTGAATACTTTCACTACAATTCATTATTCTTTAATGGAAAGCAATTAAGACTTCAATTCAGCCGTAAATGCCAAAACCTTACCTTATAATGCCAATGTAACGCCTTCTGAATTCAAATTAGAACTTAATATTTTTAAATTAAAAATAAAAAATCAAAAGCATACGCTCATTGACCGACGCGACATCACCCTTCCTCTCCGCACTCTCCACGTGTGAAAACCCTCCCTTGTTATCTCCGGCTTGTCCCCCAGTGGAGGCGAGTGTAATCCACTCAATTTAGCCGCGCGTGTTCATAAAATCCAGAGACTCCCCCAAACTCTCCAGTCCTCTTCACATGTAAGAATCTAAATTTCTTGCGAAGACTTGGCTTACCTCTCCGCTAATCACTATTTGTTTATATATATTCTTCCAGGTAAGGTCTTCCTCTGCAACTACACACCCCAAAACGAGACCTTCTCTTTATTTCCATACAAGCCACCGCTACAACCGCCGTCATCGACGCCGGTGTCTCTCTCTAGATTTTCGTCACAGAAAACCCGCTAATTTTTGCACTAACGGACAAGGGAGGAGAATAAAAGTTGAGGGAAATCACAGCTCATCCCAAAAACGTCGGTCTTTCTAAAGCCCGAGTAACACAGAAAACAGGGAACTTCTGAAAAAAAAGAAGGGTAAAGAACGAAACTTTATCCGAATTGGCTAAAAGGGTTTGCTTTAATTTCCAAGAGAAGTAATGGGGCAAGTTGGTGTGATCGAGTTGTGATAGTGAGGGGGGTTGGTTGATTGGTTAAGAGTCAATTATGGGGATTCCAGCGAATGCTGTTGCCGGTGGCGGAGGCAGTGGAAATGGTGCGGGGGGTGGGTGGAGTTGCTGTGATATGAGCATCAAGTGTTGGTGTAAGTGGAGGTGCGAGCAAAAGCATCACTACCATAGATTTCTGTCTCCATTTTCTTCGGGTTTTGTGTTCTTTTTAGGCTGTTTGGTTTTGTACGGATCGATTGGTATGTTCTATCTTTGGTTTGCGTTCAATAAGCCATATGTACGTGCTGGTACTGGTATGGACTTCAGCTCCTTCGGTTGTCAAGAGGACAATGAGGGTTCGTGGTCTGTTGGTGTGTTCTATGGAGATTCTCCTTTCTCTCTAAAACCAATTGAAGCTGTAAGTTCTTTTTTGTTAGCTTGTCTCCTTTCACTTCTTTCCTCTGTCGAATTGATGCTTTTTTGGTAAGTGTCAAGTCGGTTTTACGAAATTCTTGTTCATTGGAAGACTAAACGAAGTTTTTTATTTTGTTTTCTGATGGAAACAAAGTAGTTTTCGATAATTTCTACACGAAAAAAAACCACTGTACATGTTATTGCTTTTTTTAAAAAATCACTTTAGGTTCGTACATAGTAATTACCACTCTTGTATATCTGACTCTGACGTCCTTGAGTGATGGTATAATTTCTAAATACTGTTTTTTTTCAGAACAGTGATTGTTTTTGGACTCCAACCCTTTTGATATTTTTAATAGCTCTTTACTGGTTTCGCTCTGCATCAAAACTACTGCCTTGAGATTTCACAGTTTTCTGCAGAAATACTTGTTCATTTTATCACACTTGTTTGATCTTTGTTCACCTTAATATGCAGATAATTGCCTGTTATCAAAGAACAAAAGACAGTTTGTGAGTTGTTCTTTTATGTACTGAAGTTTGGTTTCTTTTTTAATAGATGAATGTATGGAAAAATGAAAGTTCAGCCTGGCCAGTGGCTAACCCAGTTATCACCTGCGCTTCAGTTTCTAATGCTGGTTTTCCTAGCAATTTTGTTGCTGATCCTTTCCTTTATGTTCAGGTAAATGTTTGTCCATTTTCTACTTTTTATAATCTGGAACTTCTGTCTTTTTCATTGTTCATATTTGGGCTTGCTTGTTGATACAAAGTAATATAAAAATTTCCCCTCTATTTGTTTGGGGAAAAAAAATCACTTACTCAACATCATCTTATTGTACTCTCCGTCCCTTCTGGTGTATATGCAACCTTGTTTTGGACGAAAGTTGCTGGCACGGTTGTTACCGTTTCAATCATAGAAGGCCTGCTGTGTGTGTTTATGTTGGATGGTTCTTGGTTCTTGATCTTGATAAGGACCTAGTAGCTTTGAAGAATCGTGGAATTATGTGACCTGGTCATGCAAATTTTGAATTTACTTGTTGGTGATCCTGAGGAGCTAATAAATATAACAATAAGAAAATTGGACTTTTGGCCAGGTTGTTGACCTCTTCTTTTAATCTTTCTGTTTGAAAAGTTCAAATCCTTTACGAACCTATGGTCTTTAGGACCAGCTCCTTGGCCTTTTTTTGGTCCTATCAAGTAGTGCTAGGATGTATAGTTTTTTGTTCCAGAGATGCTATTGTTAATAAGCTTTTTTTTGTTATGAAAATGATCTTGATTTTGCTTCTATTGACTCGATTCAGGGAGATACTCTGTTCTTATTTTATGAAACAAAGAACTCAATCACCATGCAAGGCGATATCGGAGTTGCAAAAAGTACTGATAAAGGAGCATCGTGGCAACAACTGGGCATTGCTCTGGACGAGGATTGGCATCTTTCTTATCCTTTCGTTTTTGAATACCTTGGCCAAGTAATACTATAATCCTTCTGCATGCAATCATCCTTTGATTCAATTTGGCTCCTTACTCTTCAGTGTTTATGTCAGTATTTACCAGTTGTAATAGCTGATGTCCATGGCTGCTAATGGTATCTCCTAAGATGAAACTAACTCGGATCGTTTTAAGTGGTTGTCACGGATTGTTTGATACAATGTAGCATGAATGCCAAGTATGGAACTAGATAGTTTTAAAAGCTAAAACAGTTCAGATAGCTACCATGTTCATTTCATATTTTTTCTTTTGATGTGTGGTTTTGCAATGTTTGTATTAGGTTCTAACACTTTGTTACTTGAGGAGTCTATCATGGCTGTACAAGTTGAGCCTAGTAGTAACAGTGGAGTTTCGTTTTATAAGCTTTTTCCTTCTGTTTATTATTTACTCTGTCTTGCAGATATACATGATGCCTGAGAGCAGTCAGAAAGGGGATCTTCGTCTTTATCGAGCAGTAGATTTTCCACTGCAGTGGACACTGGAGAAAATTCTTATAAAGAAACCCCTCATCGACTCCTTTATTGTTAATCATAGTGGAGAATATTGGCTTTTTGGTTCAGATCATAGTGGATTTGGAGCAAAAAAGAACGGACAACTGGAGATCTGGTATAGCAACTCACCCTTGGGTCCTTGGAAACCACATAAGAAGAACCCCATTCATAATGTTGATAAGAGCATGGGAGCAAGAAATGGGGGTCGACCATTTATGCATGATGGAAATCTTTATCGTGTTGGCCAAGACTGCGGTGAGACATATGGACGAAAAGTTCGTGTCTTCAAAGTGGATGTTCTTACCAAAGATGATTATAAAGAAGTTGAAATTCCCTTGGGTTTTGAAGAGTCAAATAAGGGACGAAATGCTTGGAATGGTGCTCGTTACCACCATCTTGATGTGCAGCAGCTAAATTCTGGTAAGTGGATAGCGGTTATGGACGGAGACCGTGTCCCTTCAGGAGACCCAACACGTCGGTTTATCCTTGGCTGTGCTTCAATTGCAGCTGTTGCTGCAATTGTTGTATTATCTGGTGTGCTGCTTGGAGCTGTGAATTGTATCATCCCTCTCAACTGGTGTTCGTATTATTCAGGCAAGAGAAGTGATATACCTTTTGTTTGGGAAAGATCAACAATTTTCTCTTCAAAGTTGAGACGGTTTTGCAGCCGCTTAAACAGAGCGCCATTGTCTCTCCGAGGAAAAATAAAGCCAAGTACATGGGCAGGAAAACTGGTTCTCACTGTCTTGTTCATAGTTGGAATTGCATTAATGTGCTTGGGTGTCAAATATATCTACGGTGGCAGTGGCGCTGAAAAGGCTTACCCTATAAATGGTTACTACTCTCAGTTCACTTTATTGACAATGACTTACGATGCTCGACTTTGGAATTTGAAGATGTACGTAAAGCATTATTCAAAGTGCTCCTCAGTCAAAGAGATTGTTGTAGTATGGAACAAAGGAATACCTCCCAAATCAGATGATCTGGACTCAAAAGTGCCAGTTAGGATCAGAGTAGAAGATCAGAACTCATTAAATAATCGGTTCAAAAAGGATCCCATGATTAATACTCGTGGTGTCCTTGAGCTGGATGATGACATTATGATGAGTTGTGATGACATAGAACGTGGTTTCAATGTGTGGCGTCGGCACCCGGATCGAATTGTTGGATTCTATCCCCGCCTCGTCTGGGGAACTCCGTTGAAGTATCGGCCTGAAAAATTCGCACGGACTCACAAAGGTTACAACATGATTCTTACTGGAGCAGCTTTCATTGATGCGAAAGTAGCTTTTGAGAGGTATTGGAGTGAGGAAGCTAAGGCAGGTAGACAACTGGTGGACAACATTTTCAACTGCGAGGATGTGCTGCTAAACTATTTATACGCAAATGCTAGCTCAACCAAGACTGTTGAATATGTGAGACCGGCATGGACCATAGACACATCAAAACTTTCAGGTGTTGCAATTAGCAGGAACACACAAGATCACTACAGGATAAGAAGTAATTGCCTCGAGAGATTCTCCAAGATGTACGGAAGTTTGGCTGTTAGAAAATCGAAGTTTGGAGGGCGAAAAGATGGCTGGGACTTATAGTACAAGGTTATCAATCTCTCATTCTTCTGTGACCTGTTCAGTAAATTCTTCTCTCCCATCTCTATAGGTTTCCTACACCCCCTTTTGGAGGATTTTTGTGGTGGTGGGGTGTGTCCTTTTTGATAGTTTGCAAGATGTACATTTAGTAATCTTTCTGAGTTGTTCCAACATGTATATTATTGGTACATTTGACTTTGGCTTCTTGTTGTTGACTTTGGATCCATGTTATTGAGTTACTAGGATTTTACAGAAAGATGGTTTCATTACAGTGGGAAGGGAAACACTGGACTCGTTATTTTTTCCAGCCACTTTATGTTCTTGTCAAGTTTCAAGTATGGTCTAAATCTGTATTATGCATTACAGGTTCATCCATGTTTTTTGGACAAACTATTGAGTTGGAATGGTCCTGTAGAGGAAGAACGTACTCTTTGGACCACTTAGGACAACTTTACAGGCATGCTTTTCTTCCTGTCTTCGTCAAAAAACCAGACCATTGGTACTTGAGATGCATTCTCGTCTCACGTTCTGATTGTAGTGTTTGCCCTCTCGATCTGCCAAATTAGTCCCTGTCCTAAGTAGCCTTTTAGGGTTTGGTCAAGTATACTAAATTTGTCGGCTCAGGTCCAACTTAACTCAAAGTTAACCCGAAGTTAATAATTCAAGTTAAGTTTGTTTGAAACTATGATTACATAGCTGAACCAATTCTAGCGATTTAATTCTTTTAGTTGAAAATTAATTAATTAATTAATTAATCGATTGTTATAAATTAAAATTAATTAATTAATTTTTATTTAATAGATAATCTTTTTAGTTAAACTTTATGTTAATTCTTTAATTTTATTCAATTTTTAATCAATTTTATGACGGTCTAATATCGATTGAACCTTTTGAATTTTAAATTTCTTATTTTACTAGTTTAACTTTCAATGTAGCCTTTAAAAATGATTTGTTTGAAGTTTTTTTTTAAATTCAAACAAAATTAGTATTAAAATGAGTTGCATTGTATAGAATATTAATATTAGAATATGTGGTGAAATCTTAATTTGTACGGACCGATATGATGATAAAATTTAAAATATTAAATCAAAATTGTAAATTAAAAATTTTAATTAAAAATTGAAAATTATTTTAATTTAAAATAAAATATTATTTATGGGAAATAAAATTATTTAATCAATATTATTAAAAATTAATTATATATATAATTGCGTAATTATTTTATAATTTAAAAAAATCAAAACAATGTATGATGATAAAGTCAACATATCCCTTACAAAAAATTAAAAAAAACTAGCTATGCCCCGTTTAGTTATTAGCTAATCAGTTATATTTTAGTTGATTGATCAAGATCAGTTAATTTATTAAGAAGTTATTTAATTTATTTGGTTGCTAGCTAATTTGTGAAAAGCTCTAAATGTATAGCGTTTTGGACCAAACAATTGAATTAACTGTTTGAAAATGACCATTTTACTCTCAGTTTTGGGTGCTCTTCGTTATCATTTATGTTGTTTTAAACTATTGCTAGATATTAAGTAGTCACAAATTGGAGTGGTCTTGGAGCTGCTAACCATCTCTACAATCATGTCTGGATTTTGTTGTTGTTATTATTATTATTATTATATTTAGTTGTTATTATTATTATTGTTGTTGTTGTTGTTATTGTTGTTGTTGTTATTATTGATTTTATTGTTGTTATTATTATTATTATTAGATTTTGTTGTTATTATTATTAATATTATTATTATACGTTCTATATTTTTATTAGAGTTATAAACTTAATTTTTGTTGAATTACATATCTAAAATCTAAATTACTATAAAAATATTCAACGAAATATTAAGATATATAATATTTATATCCTTATAATTTTTTTTAAAGTCATGTCTTAATAAATCATTTTATACATAAACAGCTAATATTAAACAACTAATTTTATCAACCATCAAATAACAAATAGCCAATGCAATTTACTAGTCAAATCAACTAATATAATTAGCCATCAACTAACAACTAATGCAATTAGTTGATTATCAAATAGACCTATATCTTTCTGAGCATAGCCTAATTTGCTTTGTTCGTATCGATGAATAATCTATAAATAGTAAATCAGCTTTTAATATTTTCTGATCATAATATTTTAAAAATGATTGTTACCTGTTATTATCACCAGTCATGTAGCTTGGATCTTTACCAAAAGGCCGGCCTGCGTGATTGCATATAAATTGCTTTACGATCAGTTAAAATAACTAACTCAATATTTATTATCATGCGATATTAACAAAGTTGATATTATTATATTCTTCTTTTCATGGTATTGCCAACTTGAACTGAAAATGATCCACTCCTGACTTAGACTTGGTTGTTATAGGAAAATATACAGTTAAGCGCTTCCACGGGCCTTCAGATCCTTTAGTGCAGGTACTTTGGTTTTATTTTGTGCCAAAGGATCTAGGCTATGGTATAGGGATAGGGTCAGAGTATCTAGATCAGAAGATTAAGTCCCTTTTCACAGTTCATATTTATAACAGTTTTATAAAAAAATAACAAATTCTAAAATGCTCGTAATGATTAAAAGATCTAATAAGTCTAATCAATTTAACCGTAAAAAGTTTGAATTGTTAATTTTTTAGTTTAGCTTACTTTAAAAAATCTCAAAAGGATTAATCTTTCGGTTCAGTT
Organism: Erythroxylum orinocense; assembly: GCA_025531955.1. Lineage (NCBI taxonomy): Eukaryota > Viridiplantae > Streptophyta > Magnoliopsida > Malpighiales > Erythroxylaceae > Erythroxylum > Erythroxylum orinocense. Next base: position 31,610,689 of record JANZLX010000003.1, on the reverse strand, counting down.
TACTTTAATAACTTTTGTTGTTAAAAATAAACTAATTTATTAATTAAATTATTTAGTTTTATAAATTAATAAGTTTCTATAAATTAAAATAAATCAATTATTTTTGATTTAACAGTTTTTTCAATTAAACTTTAAATTCTTTGATACGTAAGAACCTTTTTTACGATTATATTTAAAATTATTTAATTTTAATCAGTTTTATGAAAGTCTAATATCAACCTTATTTTTAACCTTAACTACTTAGTTAAAAATATTAGTTATGATAATATTTTACTAATTTGATTAATATAATCTTTTTTTGTTATGCAATGTTTATGTAGAAAATTAAATGTTAACTAATCATCCATTAATTAAATTAACAAAATATTAACAGAACTATCGGTTTGGAATAAGTTGTTAAAATTATAAAATGTTGGTACTTAATTGAAAATTCTAAAAATTTAAACATTAAGTTGAAAAAATTGGAAACGTTAAAATTGGACTTATATATTATAACTCAAGATATTCAATAAATTTTGTAGTAAGAGAAATGAGGAGAAGAGCAAATGAATAATTTTTAACAATGGTAAAAAAAAAGGAATAGTTGTTATTTTGTAGGTGAATAAAATTTTGAAGTAAAAAATGTTGTGATTTAGTGAAATTTTAAATTAGTTTTGTAATTTTTAAAATTGATTAAACATTATTCATAATTATTATTTTTTCAAAAAAATTCTTTATCTTAAACATTTGTTAAATAAATAATCAAAAAATAAATATAACTAATTAAATATTGCTAATATGGTGATTCAACTCGATTCTTAAATTTGAATTGAACTAATTAAATTTGATCAAATTAATTACTTATTACAATTATTTTACATTATTAGTTCGTGTTAAGTTTAATTAATTATAAGAGGAGAGATTAAATTACAACTTTTAATAATTTTAAATATTTTATTTAAAAAAATAGTTAAATTACACAAAAGTTCTATCTTTTTAATCTTAAAGTTTTAGTTTTACATACTATATAAAATATATATTCTAAATAAATTATTTCACAAATTATATATATATAATTATTTAAAGATAGAGAATGAATTAAATAACCAAAATGAATGAAAAATGTGAACATGAACAAGAATGAAAATGTGAGATAAGGGAATGTATTGTAACCTAACCATCATTCAATTCCATGTGCCATTGTTCTTCTTCTCTTCTTCAATTCCCCCACAACATACCTCAATTATCCCAAACAAATTTCACATCTTTAAGCATTCTAGGGTTTTGAATTTCTACTTTTTTGGTATCACCAATCCTAAAAGCTGATCACATTCAGATTATAATATATGCTATATACACATTTGCCTATATATAGTTATTAGTCCTTTGGAGAATCTTATTCAACTTTTCTTTATCAGTCAATTTAAAGGTTCAAACTTTCCCTGTGATTCTGATCCAGTGGCTTCTCTTTTGACTTGGAAACTCTATTCCCAAGATTCCTAGAGAGGGAAAGTATGTTTTTTTTTGTAATTTATTTCCTCTGTCTCTATTGTGGGTATTCTTTCTATCTGTTATTCTCGTTATGCCATATTGATAATTTGGTTGGACATAGAACAGAGGAAGAGAAAAAGACATGTTGGCAATGGAGAAGGATTTTGATTCGAAGCTAAGGATTGAAAGCAGCGATTCTCCTTCTTCATCATCGTCTTCCACATCTTCTAATAATGAGAACGTATTGAGATCTAAGAGCTTTGCTTTTAGAGCTCCACAGGAGAATTTTTCTATTCAGGATTTTGAGCTCGGCAAGATCTATGGTGTTGGTTCTTATTCAAAGGTTTGGTGTTTTAATGCCTTTTTTACAATTGTGTGGTTCCTTGCTTTGGGTTTTTTTTTTATAAATCGCATTAGATTGGGGGGTTTTGTTTCTTTTGCCGTGGGAATGATTAAATGTCGTGCTGTGGTGATCATTGGATACCAACTTATAAAGCTTATATCTCTTCAAATGCCTAAAATTGCATTAAGTGAGTGGTGATTATGAAAAATCCATGAAATGTTTTGATCTTTGTCTTTCCATGCGCCAGAATTTATTTCTACGCAGACCATATGGGAACTGTAATTTGGTTTGGTTCGGAGGGGAATTTTTTATGAGGGGAGTATCGTGATATAAGCTTCAAACCATAAGAATCTAAGCCTAATCGTAGATGAAGTGATTAAACTCATGTATGATAAATGAAGTTGATGCTGAATTGGAAATTAGAACTTGATTTTTAAGGACAATCGATGTCTGAGTTGTTGGGAAACAAGTGGAATATCATTCTTCTGCTTTGATGTTCTCGGTGTGCGGATATTACTTCTCCTACGTTTCTTTGCTCAAGATCGTGGAGCTTTGAGATTGGTTTTGCGTGTTACTTTCTCTGAAAATCGTATTCATGACATTTTCAGGTAGTGAGGGCAAAGAAGAAGGATACAGGAGGTGTATTTGCCATGAAGATCATGGACAAGAAGTTCATCACCAAAGAAAATAAAACTGCTTATGTGAAGTTGGAGCGCATTGTGCTTGATCAGTTGGATCATCCTGGAGTTGTGCGGCTATATTTTACTTTTCAAGATTCTTTATCCTTATGTGGGTTCCTTGAACCCGTGTATCTCATTTTTCTGTTCTTTGTATCTCTTTTGCTTTTACTAGTTTTCTTCAGGAGGAAAAGATGAGCCTTATGATGTTGGTTTCTTTGTGTAAATCTGTAGATATGGCACTTGAATCCTGTGAAGGTGGAGAACTTTTTGACCAAATAACAAGAGTAAGTCATTGACAGAAGAAACTCTTTACGAGTACTGTATTATTTTCTTCATTTCCTCTTCCCTTTCCTTGCTAAGCGGTATGTTGTTTGAGCTTGTTAAGATATCATCATTTCAGTTTCTCTTGGCTTATGCAGAAAGGCCGTTTATCGGAGGATGAAGCTCGTTTCTATGCCGCAGAAGTTGTTGATGCTCTCGAATACATACATAGTATGGGATTAATACATCGAGATATTAAGGTAATGTCCTATTACTTTGTGTAGTCATCTGAAAAATTCTAAGACTTGCGTTCTTGCAGCCAGAGAACTTGTTACTTACTGCCGAAGGCCACATCAAAATTGCTGATTTTGGAAGTGTGAAGCCCATGCAAGATAGCCGGATCACTGTTCTTCCCAATGCATCATCCGGTAGTTCTAGAGTTTAACTACAGTGTAAGTGTTTTGGCTGCACCATTCAGTCTTGGGTTTAAAGTGTTTTTGTTTGATACCCTATCCAGATGATAAGGCTTGCACCTTCGTGGGTACTGCCGCTTATGTGCCTCCCGAAGTTTTGAACTCTTCTCCAGCAACTTTTGGGTACGAGACATCCTTAATACCCTAGTAGCTTGAAAGATTAAAATAAAAGTATCAGGGTGATTGAATTCTGGTCAAATCTTTTGAAACTGGATTTATTCTAGCTGATGTCTTGCTTCTCGGAATAACCTTTTTCTTCTTTTGACCAATTAAAACAGAAATGATCTCTGGGCACTTGGCTGCATCTTGTATCAGATGCTGTCAGGAACTTCACCATTCAAAGATGCAAGTGAATGGCTCATATTCCAAAGAATTATAGCCAGGGATGTTAGGTTTCCTGATTACTTTTCAGATGAAGCAAGAGATTTAATTGATAGGTTATTGGTAAGCGATAAATAAACACTTTTTCACATTTGCTGTGAAGTTTTAGCAGTTCAATAATGTGTGCATATTGTCTTTTGTTCACTGCCTGAAGAAAAGGGCTTTGCAATTCTAACTTCATTATTGTTTTGTGCTTCCACAATCTTATCTTTGTGGTATGCAGCACAATCTGGATGTTGATCTTATGAACTTTTTAATACACATCACTAAGAACTAGTAGCTATCTTCTGCCCAATGAGCCACAAAGTTTTGGTTTTATATAAATTCCCATGTTGTCTGGGTTTTATGAAGTTCGTTATTGCAGCATTTGATTTGTTTTATAATCACGATATAGGATACGGATCCCTGCAGAAGACCAGGCGCTGGACTTGATGGGTATGCTGCACTCAAGATGCATCCTTTCTTTAAGGAAATTGATTGGAATAACTTAAGAGAACAAACCCCGCCAAAGCTTGCTTTGAATCAAATGGTATGACTTTCAGCGTGGTTAAATATGTCATCTGTGGAAAGATTTGTTTTGGCTCCATATTTCCCAGTTTGTGTTATTATCATTTAAACATGTTGATCTCTTGCTTTGTTCTTTTTAGGCTCATTCTGGTGGGGGTGGCCGGGACAATGATTCTTCTTGGAACCCTTCACATATTGGGGATAACACAGCTGTACAAAATGATGGAAGTCTTGGAGTCTCACAATCTGCTGAACTGTCTGGTCATATAACTAGGCTTGCCTCAATTGATTCCTTTGATTCTAAATGGTAATGGCTCAACCAATTTATTCTTTAAGGTTTTATTCTCCTCACTTGGTTTCAACATTTTAAATCTACAACCAATCTCAATACCATCTCTAGACTTCTAAAGTTGTGGTTTATATGTTTCTTATGTTAGGTTTAGGTAACCATGATACATGATCTAATGTATACCTTATATGTTATCAGGCAGCAGTTTCTGGATCCGGGTGAATCTGTTCTTATGATATCAATGGTGAAGAAACTGCAGAAATTGACTACCAAGAAGGTGCAACTTATACTCACCAACAAACCAAAATTGATTTATGTGGATCCTTCGAAATTAGTGGTAAAAGGCAACATAATTTGGTCGGATAATTCTGATGACCTCAGTTTTCAAGTTACAAGTCCATCTCA
>JANZLX010000003.1:31571222-31591322 GCA_025531955.1 Erythroxylum orinocense | reverse complement strand
TTGCATAATACTTTTTGATTTATGTTCATAGTTATTCTTTCCATTGGCTTTATATACATGTGTGGACCTCTTTTAGACTTTTACTTTTTGCTCGATTTAGATAATAGGTTGTAAGTCAAATGTGATACTGGATCAGAGTTTTTGTAGCTTGAGACCAACTGGTTGATCTTTTGACTGTGTTCCCTAGTATTCTTCTTACTGGATCTAGGTCTGATTTGGTTCAGTTTATTTTCATTTGCATTTCTATTTTTTCTTGCTGTGTCATTTCCTATTTTTATGTAATTTTTTTCATAGTTTAATGACGCAACTCTTCTTCAAGATGGCTTTTCATGAGCTACCTAGGTTTATTGCGCAGGAACTATTTATTGATTGGTGCTCTTCCAGTGCAGGTTTTTGGCTAGGATTCTAGCACCAGAAGGTTCAAAAGACGTCCCCGTAGGGCAACCCATTGCCATTACGGTAAATGTGATGAATTTCATAACTAGTTTTATTGGAAATTCAGTGGACTTTGTGCGTCAAAGTTATTCATTCACATCAGTATACTACTTTTAATTGCATTGACTTCATTTATTGAGAAATTATAGTACAATTACTGTTGGACTGCAAGGATCCTGTTCTCTCTTATAACTTATTGAAATCATTATAGTTTCCTATTTCAGATTTTTTTAAATAGATTGGAATTATGATGCTATTCTTAGGTAGTCTGCCTTTACATTTAAGTTTTTGGCCTCAGTTTATTTTTTGGGTACTTACATTCACCTTACTTATCAATTTTTACTTTCCTTTTCTGCCATTATGAAAAAATTTGGACTGGTTTTTTGTCAACTTTTCAAGGTTGAGGAGGCAGATGATATCCAAAATGTACCTGCATCTGTGAGCAGTGGATCTGAGGTTGAGGATGAAAAATCAACTAAACATGATATCCAACATGAGGGTGTGAAAGAAACAAGCTCCGCAATTGACACTTCTGACCTCCCCCCTCATACTATTCTTGGAATGCCAGCATTATCGCCAACAATGGTAGGGGCATTGCTGCTCCATTCTGCCAACAGATTGTGTTTTTCTTTACAAGCTGAATAGTCATGTGATGTTGATTAATTTGCAGGACCAGGGTAACATTGCCAAGTGGAGGAAAAAGGAAGGAGATAAGGTTAGCTTGCTAACATGGCTTTTCTTTTTTACTGCTATATTACATTCTGTATTCTCAGAACCAAATCACCATGCCATGTTTTTTTTATGTTCCCACTTTCAGATAGAAGTTGGCGATATCATATGCGAGATAGAGACAGACAAAGCTACTCTTGAATTTGAAACTCTTGAAGAGGGGTAATCTTCTTTTTGGCTTTAAGATATAAAATCATATACTTTTATTTGACAGCACTTCTGACTCCGTAACCTGGTTTTGTTATGTGCAATACTAATACACATCTAATTATGATTGGTGGCACCACAGAGGTAGCCTGTTTGTTAACCAGTTATAACAAAGATCAGTTACGTGAAAAAGTGGAAATAAATAGAGGAGAAAAAAAAAGAACATTTTGCAATCGAATGGCAACTAATGTAGGAAGGAAACTTGGGTGAAACCTTTTTGGAATATCATACTGAAATCATTAATACAAAATAGGATGATTCGAATTGTTGTGCTTTGTGGAAAAGAGTCAATTCACAATAAGTTAACAAGTTTGGTTTGAGCTCTTAGGTTGAGTGGATACAGAATTTACAAAAAGGAAGGACTAGGTGAGTGAGTGAAGTCAGAATTGAGGACCTAAAATTGGAAGAAATGGCATTCATTACGGTCGGGACCTTATTCTCTTTCCGTGAAAAATTGAATATTGGGTTTTGGTGCTTCCTGCAAAAGTCACTTGGCTAGCTGTTGTGGTTACAAGTGTTTATAACAGGAATTATATGTTTATTTTATTTGGATTTTTTATTTTTTATTTTCTCTTGGTGTTGTAAGTTAGTCAGTTACATCCCAACTGAAGGGTGAATTGAAAGGTTATAACTTTTAAGTGCTCGACTTCTCTAATATTAGGTATTAATTGTTAATATTATTATGAGGGAACTAGGTATATTGATTTGGACTGTAATATGGTTGTTGAATCCTTAAACCAACCAAGGTTTGACAACTATAGGGGTATCTGAGAGCTGGAAACTAGAAATCTAGGTTTTTACAAGAATGAAAAGGGTTCTGTTGCAAACTCAGTGTACAGATAGAAGCCAGTTAACTACAACCTTTTTGAGCTTGTTATTGTAATTAGCATGACTAATTGTGTACCCCCATAGCATTTGCTTCTCAGTAGTTTTGTGAAATCTGTTCTGGAACCTAACATCTTGTTGCTTGAGTAATGTTACATATAGGTATCTGGCTAAGATATTGGCACCTGAAGGTTCCAAGGAAGTGGCCGTGGGACAACCTATTGCAATAACAGTAAGTTAATAATTTTGCTCATGTGGTTGATTGCTTTTCATGAAGTAAACTGGAATATTTCAGCTTCTTCATCTGATACTTATTTTGTGTAGGTGCTACTTGACACTGATAAGGTCGCCTAATTCAATATTTTATCTTTCTGATCTTTTTGCAAGGTTGAAGATCCTCAAGATATTGAAGCTATAAAGAATTCTGCCAGTGGTTCAGTGAGGACAAAAGAAGGAAAGTCAACCCATCATGAATCTAAAAGTGAACCTAGAGAACAGAAGGGCAGTTTTACAAAGATAAGTCCATCTGCTAAATTGCTGATTTCTGAATATGGATTGGATGAATCATCATTGAAGGCATCAGGCCCTTATGGTACTCTGCTAAAGAGTGATGTTCTGGATGCAATCAAGTCAGGGAAAACAACTTCAAGAAAATCTTCACCAAAGGAGACAAAAGTTCCATCACCTCCAAAAGGCCCACAACCTTCAAAGACGGCATTACCAGAATCAAAATCTCAACTACAACAGTCAGATTCTTTTGAAGATCAACCAAATTCTCAAATTCGCAAGGTAGATTAAGCTGGAATGTTATCAATGTCCATGAAACTAGATGAACCTTAGGCATTGAAGTGCAATATATTCTTGACACTTGCCAAGAAAAAACAAAATCTTGAAACTCTTCTTAGATGCTGTACATTCTTTTTCCTTCTATTTCTTTAGATGTTTCTCACTTAGCTATCCAGCTTTTTACTTCCATGAGTTGTGTGTGTTATTTGACTTCTATGGATTTGAATTTGTTTATTGTTGAGTGTTGTTTGTGCTTAAACCTCAATTGCTTTGCAGATAATAGCGAGAAGGTTGTTGGAATCAAAGCAGAGTACACCACATTTGTACTTATCTACAGGTAATATGCTTCAAAAAAGCAGTATCTGTCTATGTAAGTATTAGTCACTTATGTTCTGCTATATCAACTTTGACTCTCAGATGTTGTACTGGATCCCCTTCTTTCTTTCAGAAAGGAACTTAAAGGTATGGATTTTAGACTTTTCTTTTGTTCTTTTCTTATTCTGGATGACTACACTCTGATAGATTGGTCACATGTTGGTGCTTTCTTTATTTACAGAGAGACATGACATTAAAGTTTCAGTTAATGACATTGTTATTAAAGCTGTTGCAATTGCACTGCGAAATGTTCCGGAGGCCAATGGTAAGATATAGGATGACTATCCTAATAAAGAAAAGAATTTCTTTACTATTCGAGATTATTTCTAGATAGAATCTCAACGGAAACCCTTTTACTTGATGACATTGCTTGCTGATAGGATAAATAACAAATTATCAATATTTTTCTAATATCGTACATAATGTGGAAACTATTTTAGGGTGGATTTGTGTTTAAAGTTTACATATCTATAATCAAGTCATTTGATGCTTCTACAACACACAGATGGTGATTTTTCCTAAGATGTGAAAAGTCAGGCACCCTCCCCTTGCTTATTATGATGTGACAGATTAAAAAATAAGTTTGTGATATTGATGAATGTTACATGAATATTGCAGCTTACTGGAATGTTGAGAAAGAGGAAGTCATTTTATGCGACTCTGTTGACATATCGATTGCAGTAGCTACAGAGAAGGTATGATGCTTTAGGTGTACTTTTCTAGGGTGTATAGTTTATCAAGCTTCATGATGTGTTATTTCCTTTGTAGGGCTTAATGACTCCAATTGTCAGGAATGCGGATCAGAAATCCATCTCTGCAATTTCTTTAGAGGTAATTTTCAGCAAGTGTGAAATTACCCTTTTTCGTTAGATCATATGGGATGCTCCTTCATGACAAATTAGCTGTTTAGAGCTTGCATTTGTCTTTGTTGCCGCATAGAGGCATAGATAATGGGGAACACTGCTTTGACGTTCTTACTGTTAAGAGACTTAGAATTTACCCTTTAATTAAAATAGCTTTCTTTGTTATTACTTTTATTTTCTTTAGTTTCCATTGCGTTATTACTATTCATATGCCCTTCAAAAGTGAGGTCCTTATTACTACTTTTCATCTTCACTTTATTCTTGGTTCCATGAACCTGTAGGTAAAGCAACTGGCTGAGAAAGCTCGTGAAGGGAAGCTTGCACCAAACGAATTTCAAGGTGGAACTTTCAGGTATTCATGTCTTGTCAAATGCTTGCTTTTATTATTAACTGCCTCCTTTCCTCCTTTCTCTCTCTTCCAGTCTTTTACGGAAAAAAAGACAAAAGAAGAAATAACCCTGAATTGTTTTCATATTTCTGTAGTATTTCAAACCTTGGAATGTATCCGGTTGATCAATTTTCCGCAATAATAAATCCCCCACAGGTTCTTTTCTTTCTTGTCTATCTCTCCCTATGTTTGTGTCATTTTACTACGTACTGTGTGTTGTACAATTTTTTTTTAAAATATTTGGAGATGTTTCACTTGAAATAATAAAAAACTCTTTTGTTAACTTTATGATCCGAAGTTTTCATTTTTCTCACTTATTGAATCATTGATGTGCGGACAGTCTTAGAATTCCTATTTGTGATGTCTGTGATATATGTCTGATTGAAGCTTGTTGCAGACACTACTGGATATGCCACCTTGGGCTCTCTTGTATTGTAACTCCTTTACCAATTAGTTTTAAAAGAGCAATATGAAATGAGAACAGTGTTTTCTAGATGGACATTTATTTGGAAAGTCATAGCTAGGTGGACGAGAAGGTATCTTTTCTATGCTTACTTATATGATATTCTACTGCAGGCTGGCATTCTTGCTGTTGGTAGAGGGAACAAAGTTGTTGAACCACTTATTGGAACCGATGGTAATCATTTGCAGCCCGTAAATTCTTCCTGCACTAATAGCTGCTTTCCTGGAACTTACATTGTTGATATCCTTCTACCAGGAACAGAGAGACCCGTAATTGTCAACAAGATGAACATGACTTTATCGGCTGACCATCGTGTTTTTGATGGCAAAGTTGGAGGTTTGAGATGTTAATGTTTTTGATGAACCTGAATCTGATTTGTTGCATTTTCTGTTTTCTTGGCTTGTGATTTGGTGGCTGCTAAGTGATTGTGATCTTCCTTTAATTTCAGGTGCATTCCTCTCGTCTTTGCGTTCTAACTTCAGTGACATTCGAAGGCTTCTTCTCTGAGAAAGCTCCTAAATTAAAGGTTTGTTATTGAAGAACCAGCCATGGCTGTTCACATATTCATGAAAAGTTATGGATTTCCCAAAGCATCCTGCTAATTTCTTCCATGACTCTGTTGCTGCTACAATTTGTTGTGCTGTACAAGTTTTTTCCAAAATTTTGGTATTCATTGGCATCAACCTGTTTAGTCCAAACGGAATTGTTCCGAGTGTCAATTGATACAAAGGCCTTGCCTTTCTTAGGTTTGTACTTCAATCTTCATTAATGTTTTTTTAAACCATGTCTTTTATCTTTCAAGAATAATGTACGAGATATTACTGTTGAATCAATAAATTTTGTAGCCATGCAAGGCTTTAATTTCCAATTACATTTAGTCACTAATTTTCACATGTTTTAGGTTATATTAATAAAATATTAACGAAACTACCTTTTAAAACTAAGTTCTTAGTTGCCTTGTCTGGCAAAGCCTCAAGACTCGAAACCAGGGTTTGGAGCTTCAGGACCTACATACATTTCATGCTAAAGTTGGATTTTCAACTTGTAGTTGGTGGTGATTCGACCTACTTCTAAGTCTCTGAAACAGGCAATCATTTCCTAGCATTAAACCAAACGGGATAACTAGGATTATTCATTTTCTCATGCGTTTTTTGATTTTGTTTCGTACAGATACATGTTCTGGGACGGCAGTATTTGATCCATTACTTCAATTGTATATAGTATGCATATAGAGAACATAACCTGGTATTGGCCTGTATACATGCCCATAATACAGAAGTTAGTTTGCAAGTGAATGTCTTAATTTATTTTGTACCAAAAGTGATGCTGGAAAGAGACGCCCTCTCTAATCTTCAAGCTCAAGGATCTTAACCACAGAGGAGTCACCAATCTTCTGGCAAACGACGATGCGATCGTGCGACTTTACAACACCAGCTGCCTTGCCATGATCGAGAGCAACTTTCAGAATTGATTCATTTGTTGCATTGCTAGACTCCGCCTGCAACACCAAGCCAATGCATGTCATGTAATTAACAAAAGCTTCAAATTGAAAACATAAATGTCAATGAGACTAAGAAGCACTAGAATGAGAGACGTCACGAAATCACTTAAGCTATATGCCAAAGAAGATATCATGTTATTTGGTGAAATCCCTTTTGATTTTAGTCTGCCTTCACCAAAATGCACAGTTGTTGCTAAATATATACCTCATATTGGCCTTTACTCTTTCATTTTGGCAGTTGATTGCCAAGAATAAGAACTAATCTCAACAGAGTTTCACAGAGCCACTAGGTCACCACGACAAAGAAGATGAAGATAAACAGTAGGAAGATGACACAAGTAATACATACTGGATGCCTAGGATCTGCAAGCAATGGAAAGAGTCCTCTGATAATAAGTGACTGCCTTGCCTGCACAGAAGTCGAGGAATAATAAGCTTAGAGGACGACAACGCCAACTGTTGTGGACGACTAATCCAGTATGTTAAAACGAACCATATGGGTAGCAAAAGATGCTACACTCATTCAGGTCAATGTCAGACCTCAACGCTTGTCATATCAGAAATCAATGGCATACCTCAAAAGCACCAGTAAATGTCCAGCGCAGTTGATTTGTCTTCAACTGAGGGATAACGACAGATATCACAGGCATTGGTGGCCTATACTTTGCCAGCAACCTGAACGAGAAAACAATGGTTTCACATCAAATTCATAGATCATCTGATAAAAACTACAATTAGATGACCCAGAATATATTACACATGTATTTGCATCTAGATAAACAAATGTAATGCGTAAGAACAATACTGATGGAAAGGAAAAGGTAAGCAAGAACCTTGCAGCTCTTCCAGATGAAGTGAAACAGATGATTACAGAAGCCTTGACCTTGATGGCTGCACGTACCTAGATTTCCAAAAAGTGAAAGGAAGTTACCAATCAAATAACACAGGGCATTGCATTGTGCAACTGACAGCATTGTATAAGATATTGAGTGAAACACAGTATAACTGAATACCGCAGAGGAAGCAATTGATTCCAAATGGGTCATTGGTTCTCCAACATGCTTAACAGTTTTTTTGAAATACATGTCTTGGTTGAAAACCTTCTCACCCTGCAGAATTATGGAATCAAATTAACAAAATGAGACAAATATCAAGATATAACAGCGAGTGTAAAACAACCAGGATCCCATATAACCGCTCTATAATTATAGTGAACCATAGAATGTCATCTCATATTAAACAGTACAACAAAAATTATGCCAAAAAACAAGTAATTCCAACATGACTTGATAATCAGGGAGACCATGCCAGCTAGCCACTACCTCGATTGGAGGGTTTCTATTTGTACCTGGGTCCACTTCCCAAAACCATAACTAGTTTCGTAATCATCTTCCAGCTAAGACCACCACATTGAGCAAAACTTTTTGGTCTGATAATATTAGAGATGATAATAGATCAGCAGGCTTCAAATGTGAAGGATCAAGAGTTCAAGTCTCTCAAGTACTCCAGAAGAAGAAAATTCAAACACATGATTTTTTAACCAAAACTAAGCCAATTTGCTTATCACCAGCCAGAAAAAGTAGGTTCATGGCTTGAGTGCTTCAAATATTTCCTCAGAAGGAAAACCGAAGATACTGTTTAATCGAACCTACGCCAAGTTCTTTATTGCCACATATGAGTATGCTCACACATTTCTTTCAATGAGCATGGATCAAAATGAAAATGCTATTGAGAAAAGCCTGCACCAAGCATATAAGCAATAATAGACATAACTTAGAAGAAGTGTCTGTATGAGTAAGCAAGCACTATGTATGCCACTGCTTGTCACACACAGAAAGGAGCATGGCGAAAATTTGAGAAGATTAAATGAAAAGGAGTTGAAGAAAGCAACTAGAACCTTACCTCAGCACAAATCTTTCCAACAGTCGCAATTGTCTCAACAGGGTACAGTCCTCGAAGGGTCTCTGCACCTAGAAGAATTGCATCACACCCTAGATAAACAGGAAAAATGAAGGGTCAATAACTCATAGTAGTTTGGTAGACAACAGTAATAACATAACTAGGTGAGCAAGCCTAAAGAAATGTTGCGATGCCGTAGGCAGTAGATTAACATTTCTCAGAACAGAATTATGCACATCATAAGTAGAGAAGAAGACATAAGACCAATATTACCATCCAACACTGCATTTGCAACATCAGTCGCTTCAGCCCGAGTAGGTCTCAAATTATCAGTCATACTGTCCACCACTCGAGTAACAACAGCAGGCTTTCCAGCCATGTTGCATTTGTAAACAGCAGCTTTTTGAAACAGAAACACCTATTAAATCAAGAGACCAATTTTCAGCAAGACAAATTTGTATACTTGGTGATTCTGATTCAGACCTAGTTGGAATCCTACAACTGAAACCATTCACAAGCACGTAAATCCATATTTGCATGACTCTTGGTGCAGTTTCTGGTCTATTACTTAAAGAATAAACGCACGTTAAATATTAATTTCCAAAATCACCAAGAAAATAAAAAGATTTTTTAATGTCACCTTGTTAGTAACATTCAAAACCCCAAGTTCCCCTATATTGTTGACAAACAATCTCTCCTAATAGTGTAATAAATGGCATATCAGGATCTATTATGTAACCGTAAAACCAGAAATGTCACATCATACTATTAAAGTCGATAATTTAAAAAGTAAACCTTCTCTGGTGGAAGATCTATTCCCAAATTTCCTCGAGAAAGAATAATGCCATTTGCTTCTTGCAGGATCTCATCAAAATGATTTAGCCCCTACAAGACAAGAAGTGAAATGTTTTATCTCAAAACAAATTTGAGCACAAACGATATAATCCAAGTGTTGATTATGTATGATCTAACCTCTACATTGTCAATCTTTGCAAAGATTTGTGTCTGTCGGAGGTCCCCGAGTTTGTTCAGAAATTCACGGGCCTGTCATGCACAGTTACCCACCATTTAATAAATTAATGAAATCAAGAAAACTATCTTCCTGAAAATAAAATTAGCAATTACTATAGAAGTTCATTTGTAATAGCAATGGAAAATAGAGAGAAGGAAAAGTTTGATATGGTATAAAAGAAGAAAACTTCCAGCATGGAAATCCTTACATGTCGAACATCTTCTGCATGTCGGGTATAAGAAAGTGAAAGGATGTCTATATTATTTTTGACACCCCAAGTGCTAATGACCTGATATACACCAAGAGAATGTGGTGAATCATTTCAGAAAAAAAAGCAAGAATGAATTTAAGAGAGAGAAATTTAGACATCTTGTAACTGGAAACAACCAAATTTTTGCAAAATGAGTTGTGCAAAAGAAATGTAAGTCACTTGCGTACAAAGATCAAGATAGTTTGATTTTACAAGTATTATATATTTCCATACTGATTAAGGTTTCTTTCAGGATTTTCATTGAATGAAGAGCAACCACTTCTTTTAAGTTGTGATTACAATCTCAATCTCTGCCTATTAGTAAGCAAAAGTTGAGAAATTAGCATACTGAAATGGTAATCAAAAACCATTTACAAATTACGTTCAACTGGGGTACATTTGACAAAGGGTAAGAAAGAGCTCCTCAAAGCAAGCTGATAGAAACCCAAATTTTAAAAAGAAGAAAGACGAACCTTTCTGTCTTCATCAGTGAGTGTAGGCAGTTCAATACGAATTTGGGAGACATGCAAAGTATAAAGTGGTCCACCCAAGGTTGCGGAGTTCTTTATTAGGCATACCACGTCTTCACCTTCTACTTGAGTGACCTGTGTCATCCAGTTGGAACTCCGTCAAACACAATTATTGTATATTAAACAATACGTTGATACAATTGAAACTAGTAGAAAGCTCAAAGCCAGGTTAGGTTGAAGTAGCTGAGATGGAAAGTCAACTAGCAAGCTCAAGTATTTCTTTCTTGCAAAGAAGTGAGAAGGGCATATGGTTTGATATGTCTCAATCAATCAATTCCAGCTTGCAGAAAAACATTCATAATATGTTTAAGACCTAAGACAATTCCCAACCATATCATTACCTCCAACATCACAGATGTAGTTTCACTTCCTGTAAACAGGTATTGACCAATAAATATTGTATCCCCTTTCTTCACTGCCTGCAAAGACAGTATTGAACTCTAGTTATTGCACGGGTGCCAACAAACTTGTATTTAAAATGGAGCCAATATCAGACCCAAAATGAGATCTTAGATTTTACAAATTTGGAATAAGGGGGAGAGGAAGTGAGATACCAGGAAATCCAAAATGAGAGAAATAGTATATATGGAGAAACCACGGCAACCGAAGCTTTCTTGAGCATATAACTAACTAAGATGTGGCAAAGTCAGCACTTACTATTCAATTCTCTTCCATACTCCCTTTTCCAAACTATAGCTCTTAAACCATTCATCTATTGATTCATCTCCTACCAAACATCTATTTATGTTAAACAACCATAAAGAAGAATCCCTCAACATTTCCAGACTTAATATGAGGTCAAATTATGAAGAGAAGATCAGTTTATAAAAATAAATTGGTACATCACCTACCTTTGCCAATCCAGTAAAGTTTATGGGCAGAAGATTTGAAGTGGCTTCTTTGCCTTGACCAGGAGTCAGCACAACAGTGGTATCTTGCTGAAGGGATATCGGCTGCTCAGTTTTATTGACTACTTGCAACTCTGGACCCACTGTGTCCAGCATTACCTGGAAATTGTTTAAATAAAGTTGAAACACCAAAAATTAGGCATAATATTTATCAACTAGCTAGAAATATAAAGCCAGTCAAAGCAGATACTTTAGATATGCACCAAAAAAATGAACTGAAAGAAGTAAAATTTAAACAGAGGGATCAAAGTGAGAACTACACAGCATTCGTACTTCCATTACTGGAACTACATCCATCTTTAGCTTAACAACCAGAAAATTTTCAATAGTTTCCAAGATTTACCTAATATTTATATAGAATTCCATTAATTAGGGGATCTTCCTTAAAAAAGTCAAAATAAGCATTTACTTTCTTTAAACAGAAAGAAAAAAACTTAAGACGTTCAATCTGACGACTTACATGAGGAATGAATAAGAACTGTCAAAATTAAGCACCTATTAGGCACGCAGAAGCAAGAAAGAATGACCAGTTACATCTATTACATTATATAAAACATACAAGCAGCCGTCGTGAAGCTCATCAAATAAGAACCTTCTCTCTAAATATAACCTTTACATACGAACTACATAGAAGTAATTTGAAGAAGCCTACCGAACAAAGCTTCTTGGTCTTCTTCACTGCTGCCCTCAGATTGTCCAAAGTCTCCTGGTGATAGTCACTATCACCCCATGAAAAATCAAAACGAGCCACTGAGAGAAGAAATGACAAATGATCAAAATCAGGGTCAGTTTTGCTGAGCACCAACTACAAAAGAACTAATTGCTAAAAGGGCACACTCAAAAAGTTGAGATGGGGTCATATATTACCAGACATCCCAGCTTTCAAGCAATCAGAGATGATATCAACAGTCCTGGAATTTGGACCCAGTGTCCCCACAATCTTAGTCATCGCAGGGAAGAAAGTCTGTTGAAAAGATAATTACTTGACATCAACAAACAAGCAAAGATAGCTGAAAAAGACTCGATCTTGCTTGTCCAAACATTGGTATTAAGTCAGGAAAAAAGTTGACAAAAGTTTGTAATTTCAGAAGATTAACAAGAAGCTTACTGATTTTGATGGCTCGAGAATAGAAGCCATCCTTATAGGTTCTTCAAGAAGCAAATTATGTGAGTTCATTCTTCTACAGCTCTATGAAAAATGGACTTGGAGATTTCAATATCAACTAAACCAAGCAGACACTTGACTGATCTGAAGAAGGAACCGCCAATTATAGTTGTCTATAATTCAATGTTTCTGTGTTCTGCTTCCTAATGATTTTGATTTTCAATTGCTGTCGGTTCCAATCTGACTATCTTATTTTTAATTAAAAATTATTAAAATTAATATTTAAATGACTGTAAAATTTATTAAAATTCAATTAAAATAATATTATTATATTCCCAACTTGGTTGAATTTGATACAATTTTAAATTGCATTTCTTAAACCTAACCAAATTTTAAATTAGGTTTTAACCGTTAAAGAAAAGGGTGGAGTACGTTTGTCATCTGACCTTTAGATCATGTGTAATTGCAATTATAAAATTATTATAACTAATACTTTAAAAATCAAATCTAAAATCAGACGATGAAAATTTTAAGATTTAAAAAATTAGCTAAAATGGTATAAAATCGGTTAAAATTTTAATCAAATTAAAAATGATAAAACAAAATTGTTTTAACTTATTGAAAATTTTAAAGTTTAGTAAAAAAAGGAAATTATTAAATAAAAATTAATAAATTAATTTTAATTTATAAAACCTAAGTTATTTACAAATAAATTGATTTACTTTTTATAACAAATATTATTAAACTGAAAAATTAAAATAAAAAAAAGTAATTCAAAACCTTACTTTTTTTTATTTTAATAGATTCAAAACCTTACTTTAAAATCGGTCAAATTGATCAAACTTAAATAATAATTTAGAGAGATCTAGAGAAGATATGTGAAACAACGGTAGCCTTTGGTTTGAAAACAGCGTCTCGTTTCTGCTCTAAGCTTTTCTGTGACATTGCTTAGCTGTAAAGGAAAGGAGTGTAGGCATTAAAATAAAGGAAAGGGATCACAATCACATTGTATGAAGCCAACAAGTCACTTAAAATAAATAATTAATTAATAAAAGTCCGTACATTAAAGAGTGCTTGGTTGATGAATTCAAGAAAACGTTAATAAGTATCGTAAAGAATGAAAAGTAAGTGGTTAGTTGTTGATTATTATTACAGAAGTAATAGTTTGATATCTTACTTTTGGGGAATCCTCTATACTCTCTATTTAGTCGAAGAATAAAATTCAATTCTTAGTATTGAATTTTAAAAAAATATATTTTTAATACTAATTAATTAAAATTTCATTCATTTCCAATTTTAAATATAATTTAAATTTAAATTGTTATTTGTTATTAATGTCAATTGCTTTTCTTCTTACCAATATAATAATTGAGTTTTCTTTTATTTTAATTTAGTATACTATTTTTAATTTTGGAACGCATGACTAGGAAGAGTTTACTAGTTTGTATTTTTAATTTTCTATCTTATGAGTTACAACAAGGCGACCAGCATCAGTAGGTTCAATGGGGCATTGGCTCATATACTTTATTATTGAAAGTTTGATTCACTTATTGATTAACAATGACCTATTTATTCGGGTTTGACCCGATCCAACTCAAAGTTAATGAGTGTAGACAAAGCCTCAGTTTTGTTGGGCTTATACACGGACGGAGCCAAACTCAAGTCTAAGGGGGGCCACTTATATTTGTAATTTTAAAAAAAAAATTTAGGGAGTCACTTATATTTGTAATTTTAAAAATTTTAATTATATAAGTAATTTTTTAAAAAGAAATTTAAAAGGGAGGCCAATTTTAAAAATTTTAATTATATAAATAATTTTTAAAAAAAAATTTAAAAGAGGGGCCATGGCCCCCCTCTGCTACAACATACCTCCGTCTCTGGGCTTATATTAGTAGAGTTTTTCTAAGAATAACTTTTTTAAGAAGCCAATTGATTCTTTGGCTGTCATTTAAAAATATGTTGTTTTGAAAAAGCTTCATATGGTAGATTATTAGGTAACATTAAAATAAAAAGTACTTTCAATTTTAACTATATTTTATTTTGTAATAAAATTATGCATATAAATATCATTTAAAGTATATTAAACAATATGTAAAGCACAATATGTTAATTATTTTTTATTTTAAACCATATGAAACATAAATGAAGACATATTTAACCAAATCTTTTATATAGATTATAACACAAGTAAATTAATATCGAAAATAAATATTAAAACATATAAAAAAGTCAAATAATATTATATAAATCTCAAAATAAATATTTAAATTAAGTAAATAGTTAAATACATAATAAACGGAAAGATGAGTTTGTGGGTATTGTAAAAATTATGTATAAAACATAAGGGCAAAAAAGACTAAAAAATAGGCTCATTAATCGATTAAAAAATTTATCTAAAAAAATGTTGTATTTTAGCTGTCAAAAAAGTCATATCTATTAAAGAAGTACTTTTTTATTTTACAGTCAAACATTCATTTTTCTTTAAAAAAAGACTTTTATGATAAAGAAAAGTGTTTATTGACCTTCCATAAGCTTATCCAAACACACACTTAATTAATTGAATGTATTAAGTGTATTTTATTGAATCAAATATTGTTTTATTAATTAAATTTAAAAAATTATTAAGTTTGATCTAATTATGATCAAACTAAGCAATCAAAGTCCAATCCGACTCAAGGCCGGATCACAATATTTGAACTTCTTCGAGCGTCATGCCAGACTTGACCTTTTATATAAAATCTGAGTTGGGTTTAATTTAGATCCTACGGTAATACTCGCTTTAGTTTTTCTTTTATTTTTTTTATTATAAATGTTTGAATAATTTTAATTTTAATTTTTTAAAATACTGAATAAAAATTGAAGATAAACTATTTTATAAATTTCATAAATTATTAGAACAAAAATAAAAAGTCAGCAATTTTTTTTTACTTAATTTAAAATAAAAATAAAAGTAATATCAAATGTACATTTGAATTTCTTTATTTTTTTTGCAATAAAAAAACTTCGAAACAATCATAAATAAACTCTTGGATGCAATAACCTAACAATCAAATGTTTTAAATTATTTCAGAAAAATAATTTTAAAATTAAATGACAAATTTAATTTAATTATAAAAGTAAATTAAACATTTAAATTATATTAATTATAATTATAAATAATTAAATAAAACATAATCAAAATTTGATTTATTATATTTAAAATTAGAAAAATAGTAGACTTATAGATTTTATAAAATTTTTCAACGACAATTAGTCAAAGCTTTTAATAAAAAATTTAACAATATTTAAATTAAAAGGAAAAGCCCCTAATAAACCCTGAGAACGGAACAACGATCATCCTCCATTTTCACGCCTCTCGATTATCGAACAATGGGCGATGAAATGGTGACACGAAAAGATGACCCTAATAAACCGCGAAACCCGTTTCCATTGTTTCCCAGATTCCATATTACGTTCCCTTTCTTCAATCCACCAAGAGAAGCAGAGTCCGTAGTCAAACAGGAATCAAAACCAGAAGCGGTATTGGAGAAAGAAGACGAATACAGGAAACCAAACACCGTTAGCTTCCCCAACCCTCGACCCATTTTACCACTTCCTCTGGACGTCGAAGTTGAGGAGAGCAGCGGAAGAACCCACAACCCATTAGTTATCTGGCAGGTAATTGAATTGGGAAATCTGGGTTTTGGGTTTCTTTTTGGTGCTTCAATTTGTTAAATTTAAACTCTTATCTCTGCTGGAGATAACTCTCTTTATCCCATCTTAGCTATTTGATATCGTTTGATAGTGTGGATGATGGTGACTTGAGGAATTGATTTGCTTTCATGTTCACTGATTTCGATGTACTTGGTCTTAGCTGCTTTTACTTCATGGATATAATGACTTGAAGAAGGTATAGAGAGCAAATAGCAAGATGTTTGACGTGAAATTCTTGCTGAAATATTCTTATAGGACTCGTAATTATGATTGTGGCCAATGTTGAAGAAAGGAGATATGATCAAATAAAAAGCTTATGGATGTCATATAGGTGGCTTGTTTCTCTTGGGAAAAGGATATTTAAACTGCAGTCAACCTAGACATGGTCAATTCTAATTGAAATGAGTGGTCATTGCATCCTAAGGAGTAACATTAGATCAGCATATCATGAGCGATTCAGTGGATTTGGATTCTTATATGTCCATACATGTAGTACTTTACTTCATTATCCGATATCCATCGGCATAGATACCATCATGAACTGACCTAAATTGGTCTAGATTGAATGTCCGAAGAACTAGTGTGGATTCTTCTTCCATCAAGTAAATGAAAATTTGGCATCGATGGGAAATTGGATGCTCAAGTGGTCCTGATGGAAGAACGTCTGTGAAGTTGTTAAAAGAGTCATTTATCGTGAAGCTGTTAGATATGTTCGTTGGTCACCCTTGGCATAATCCCACAACAGCTTCGGCTCCTCTTGTTTACTTTTTTTGGATATCTAGTCTCCCCCAGTCTATCTGAATGATTGGTCTCTGGGAGGAAGAATGTTTAATAGACGTAGAAAAGGTTTGATTTAGCGGGAGAGGAAGAGGCAAAAATTGGAACAAAAATACCTTGCTTATTCATGTATCATACGCATTGGTTTACCTGTTCCATCTTTTGATCTCTCTCTTTGGGATGAGGGTGTATAAAGCATTTTTATTCTGTGCCAACACAGGGAGCCTGTTGTTGGAAGTTGTCATACGTTCTCACCTATCTCTGTTGTGTTATAAGTTCTGAATATGTTTTCACCCGGAAAATTGATTGGATTGTTTCGAGTGGAATGAGCAACACCATATCTAGTACCGTATGCCACTGTAATTTTGGGTTGTAATATGATTCGAATAAGTGTAGGTTTTTAGAGTGTCTGCTCTCTTTTCGTTTCTCTTTCACTTTGTGCCCCGTTTGAATGGTATTTATCAGTATGAATGATTATTGTGGGAATATTTGTTGATTATTGAGATCACTGTGTTTTATCAGGTTTATGCTCTTGGAGGGTTCTTCATTCTGAAGTGGGCATGGGCAAGATGGCAGGAGAGGAAGGACAGAGCTAGAAAGGAATCAGATGATGATAATAAATCTCCTGATGGCTACCAATCACCAGCTGAAGATGGTGAATCCTTATGAAGCATTTTGCTGAAATTCAGTTAGAACATGTGAAGTTTATATGGTTTTGTAACTGAAATATGTTTCTGCTTCTGATATAACATCTACTTCCTGAAATTCAGTTGAATCATTATAATTCCTCATCTGTTGGTACTTACCTACTATGGTTCTTGCTTCTTCTGAGGTTCTTTGAAGAACACTGATGGCAAGTTCACTTGATCAGATTAGGATCCTGAGTTAAAATTTGATATTAACAAATTGTGCTATTAACCCTGACCTCAAAATTAAGGAGCCTAATTAAGATATTAATTATGTCATTTAATGTCCTAATAACACTTGATCGTTAACATAGGGTTTAACGCCAACTCTCACTAACCAAGCGTTGACGTCTCATTCTGTTTTAACGGATCCGTAACGACCATACTCTTCAAAGTTCAAATCGTCCAATCAGACTCACACCGTTATCTGTAACCTCGCTTTCTTCCTTAACCTCCGTCAAGCTGACTTTAACGTCGTTTCGCTTTGTCTCTCTCTCTCTCTCTACCTTAACCCTAACCCTAACCATCGTTTCTATGGCGACCGGTGATTTCCCTCTGATCGACGATCCCCACGGGCCTCCTCTACACGCGCCAACAAGCGATCCCGACGCCGAATCCGTCAACGACGGGGACTACTACGCGGCGTACGCTGATTCAGAGCAGGA
The DNA here is from genome assembly GCA_025531955.1 of Erythroxylum orinocense. NCBI lineage: Eukaryota > Viridiplantae > Streptophyta > Magnoliopsida > Malpighiales > Erythroxylaceae > Erythroxylum > Erythroxylum orinocense. Next base: position 31,573,225 of record JANZLX010000003.1, on the reverse strand, counting down.
AAAGTCGGGATCCGTAGCACCGGCGACACCGTCTTCGAAGCGAAACCATTACCTCCAGCAACAATATTACTACAGCAGCAACAAAAAGTACAGGCCGAACGGAAACAGCAAAAACGGAGAATCAGAACCAAATATCGATTATCGATCGGATTATCGGAAGGATCGAGAAGAGTGGAGCGAAACGGCAATATCGTGTTTGTTGGAGGCGTACACGGAGAAGTACAATCAGTTGAATAGAGGGAATTTGAGAGGGAGAGATTGGGAGGAAGTGGCGGAGGCGGTTAGCGAGAGAGGAGGGAGCAATAATAAGAAGAGTGTGGAACAGTGTAAGAACAAGATTGACAATTTGAAGAAGAGATACAAAGTGGAGTTGCAGAGGATTAATAATAATAGTGGTGGATATGGGAATAGTACTTGGCATTGGTTCAAACAGATTGAGGCAATTGTAGGGAATTCTTCTAGTGGTAAAGGTAGTGGCGGTGGCGGTGGAAGTGGAGGTGGTGGCGGTGGAAGTGGCGGTGGCGGTGGTGGAAGTGGTGGAGAGAGTGAAGGCGGTGGGGGAATTGGTGGAAATGGTGGTGTTATCGTTAGACAAGCAAAGAGGTAGTCTTGATGTTGGTTTTTGTTGTTTTCTTTATAGGGTATCTTTGGATTCGAGTTAATTTTACTAAAGTTTGTATTGGCTGATTTTGTTGAAAGTGTGTGTTTGATGATGAATTGATGATGTTCTTCTTGTTTTGGGTGATTCTGTTGAATGTGTGTTGATGATGTTTTTCTTGTTTTTAAGTGGTTAGGCTGTAGAATGGTTTGGTTCTCATGGTATTGCTCCCGTGATTGTAACATGAGAATTGGTGCTAGCTAGTGGACAGTTCTGTCATCCCTTAGTTCTGTGGTAGGGGTCTTGAATAATTTTTGCTTTAATGGGAAAAATTCCATGCATAGATTGCTCTGCCAATTCTGTAGCATCATCACATAAACGATTCTGAAAATACTGCTAGCAGAGATGTATGGATTTTGGACATTTAGAATATGCAAACAGGATTTATCTTGTCTTTTAATGGTCTTTTGTCTAAGAAAGAGTTATTGAAGGGAACTGTTATGTAGTGGTTTCCAATTAGCAGTTGTTTTTGGGATGAAATGATAGAATGGTTCCCGTGTGGTTTGATAGCTTATGATGGTGAAAAAGGACATCTGTATAACAGTCTCACTAAATGTGCACCATGTTCCACAGATATACTCCTTTAAATGCTGCCTTCACAAACAACCTTAAATCCAAGTCAATGCCTAATCTAAAATGGCGGAGAGTGGTTTTCAAGATAAGTGGTGCTGCATTGACTGGGAACTGCTAAAATATTGATCCTAAGGTACACATTATCTGTGATGTTTTCGTTATCTGGTTGATAGTTATGCTGAGGCACACAGTCAACTGAATTTGTTGGGTAGTGTTTTGTTATTTGTCTAGAAGCTGCATGCTTAACTGCTTTCATCTATTGCTAGGTGGCAATCCAGATTGCTAGGGAAGTGGCCACAGCATGCGGAGTTGGGCTTGAGGTATGGATTAACCTCATTATGGATACTCTTTTCCGTCTCTTCCAGTTACAGAATCACTAGATACTTCTTTTTTCCCTTCTATAGGTAGCAATTGTTGTTGGAGGCCGTAATTTCTTTTGTGGAGACTCATGGATATCTGCCACTGGTTTGGACAGACCCACAGCATATCAGATTGGGTAAAACTCATGTTATTGAAATTTTCTTTACAACCTTGTCACATTGCCTAACATTTTTAGTTTATAATTCCTTCTCTATATTTTAACCTTGTTCAAATGGTTTTTGTGAATGGAAATAGTTTTCTTTAGGATATCCTGTTTCATGCTGTCTTTAAAAGTTTATCCAATTCCCAAAGTTGTTATTGCACCTAATCTTTTAAAACTTCTTTCAAAAAGTTGCTTGTATGCTGATTATTGCAGACAGTTCTTCAACTTTTCATTCCTTTAGCTAGATGT
>JANZLX010000003.1:31498278-31532361 GCA_025531955.1 Erythroxylum orinocense | reverse complement strand
TGAATGCATGCCAAGATTCAAATAGAAATCATAAAACGTACCGAATTTCTTTACTATTCTAACCCCTAAAATGGGGCGTTACAATCATTATGACAAGTTATCTACCTTACGTGGGATACTTGAAGCAAAAGGTTGCATGAAGGATAAAATCCTAGTGAAGATAGGATTATTTTTGATATATCACCATATCTTCATAAGGATAATGTGTAGATTTTTTTTGGTAATTTTAGAGCTATCTCTGGTAGCCTATTTTGGTGATTTGTGTTATCTAAGGCAATTAGATTTTTTGGTGACCTTATCCATCTTGAACAGCTGTATTTTCTCCACTGGTTGCATGAATTTTCTTGGTTGTTGAGTTATTGTCTTTGTGGGAAAAACGTCTAGCACATGTGTGTGATTGTAGATGTATCTTTTGTAACGTTTCGGTGATGAAATGATTATTTGATTGATGTCGTTTTGATGCTGTTGTGCACGGATTCACCAATGATTCTTCTCAAAGGTTCACAACAGATTTTGTTCTATAACTTCCCTCACTTTTGATTGATGAAACTGAATATTTAGGGGAGTGTTTTCTTAACTCAAATGTCTTCTTTGTTTATGTTACTTTAGTTTCAATCACTTGAGTTGTTTTATCGCCATCTTTATTATTTGTCATTATTGCAAAAATCCTTTGTTGAACTTAGCACGAGGTGTTTGTATTATTAGGAATGATTTACTTTCACAGGGTATAAGTACGAGGGATAGTATCAAAAGTTAAATGAGTCGGTTCAATAAAGCCTTGGGTAAAGCTATTATATCACAAGTAAAAGTTGATCAAGCTGGGTAAGGCCTCACAGACATAGATAAAGTATGCCGAACTGCGTTATTAAATCTTGGTTATCGATTTGTTCGTTGCGTATTTAATTTTTCTGTTTATATTTTTGTTGAATATTAACAGTTGCTGACACAGTTGCTTTGCATTAAGCAACTGACATAAACAACTCAAAGCAACTGAGGGAGAACCAGTTTATGCGAAACCACATCCTTCAAGATTTTCAATTGGTATCAGAGCTTGGGTCACCTAATCATAACGTGGTACATCAAGTTGGTGCAAATCTGTGTTTCATAATTATGGTTACAAGAGAAAGGACATTAATCACCAGGCTACTGTTGCTAGATGATTTAAATTATCCTGCTTAGAAATCAACAATGAGAGTATTTATTCAAGCATAAGAAACCAAAGCATGGAATTTTGTTTTAAATGATTAGACGCATCTAGTAATGATTGACGAAAAAGGAAAAGCAGTACTTAAAAATCCATCAGAATAAACAAGGGCTGAAGAAGAGAGAGTGCTTGGAAATTCTCAAGCAATGCACACTATCTTCAGTACAGTAGATTAAGGTCGTTTCGTTATGATGCCAGCCTATGATTCAGCAAAAGAAGTGTGGGACACTCTACAAACAATACACGAGGGATTAAAATTTGTGATAACTTCGAAACTTCATATGTTGGACGTTAGATTTGAAGAACTGAAGATGTATGAAAGTGATACTATTGGAGACTTCCATGAGAGGTTGTATGACATTGCCAACCAAGCACATCAACTTAGGAAAATTTATTCAAATATGAAACTTGTCAAGAAGATATTGAGACCACTGCCTCCTAAATTTATACAGAAAATTGCACCCATCAAAGAAGCTCATGATATTAATAAATTATCTTTGCATAAGGTAATTAAGATTCTTACCAACTTTGAGATGAACATGTTGAGAGATAAACGACAGAAGAACAAGTGATTGACATATAAGCGATTGAGTAATCATAGGGCTCCTTGTGTATATCTGCTTGCACTATCTTAGGAGATATTGTTGTAACAGAATTGTATAGGTCACGCCTTGATTTCCTCCTCACCGCAACAGCTCCTTGTACTTTATTTATACTCTGTAATCATACCATATACAGTTATAAAAGCAATACAAATCTCTTTATGGTATCAGAGCCATCGATCTCTAGCCCTAAAAATCTCTAATTTTTTTTCTACTCTAATGGCTACAGAATCAGCCGCCTCCACCACTCCATCCTCTGCAAGTCTCTACACTCAAACTGATCCCACTCGATCACTCGTTCTCATCAACTCATCCAACGCAGTCAAACTCCACACCAACAACTACATGGCGTGGAAACTTCATATGCAGGCTCTCCTCCGCGGCCACAACCTATTCGGCTTTGTGGATGGATCCAACCCCCAACCACCCCAAGTCATTCAAACCGACGGTCACGACGAAGCAAACCCTCGATTCACAGCATGGTTTCAACAAGATCAGCTGATCTTGGCTGTTCTTGCTGGGTCGCTGCATCATACTGTGGCCCCAGTCATTCACAGTGCCACCACATCTCAAGAAGCCTGGAATACTCTAGCCACAACGTTTGCCAACACCTCCAGGGGTCATATTAAACAACTTCGTGACGCCCTCAAGCGATCAACCAAAGGGTCAAAATCGATCAATGAATACATGACCCTCATCCGAACGAAAGCGGACGAATTAAATCTACTAGGACATCCACTCAGCCAAGAGGACATCACTGATATTGTCCTTGACGGCCTCGACGATTCTTACCGCTCCATCATTGATGCTGTCAACGCTCGTGACAGCCCAATATCGTTTGCAGAACTTCATGAGAAACTCCTCAATCGAGAACTCACCCTTCAACAATCAGCCGCTGCCATCGCATCGTCTCTCCCAATTTCTGCCAACCCATCCGGAATCCATCCAAAATCAAAACACCCACGTCCCTCACCCTCCTTCACTCCAACATCCACCTACAACCCGAACAGACATCCTCGCCCTTACCTTGGCACATGCCAATTGTGTGGCATTCAGGGCCACTCGGCAAGGCGCTGCACCCAATTCCGCATATCTCCGCATCAAACCCACGGCCAACAAACCTACCACCAACACCCTCGCCCATTACAACCGCCTTGTCGCCCCCCTCAAACACCCTGGCAGCCCCGCGCACACTACACATCCGCCCCACAACCACTTTCTTCATCTCCACCATCATGGCTCCTCGACAGTGGCGCCTCTCACCATATTACCTCTGACCTCGATTCTCTCTCCCTCCAAACACCTTATACTGCTCATGATAATGTCATGATCGGCGACGGCACCACTCTCCCTATTACTCACTCGGGTTCTATCTCTTTACCCTCTACTTGGTCTCATTTACATCTCAACCATGTTCTTTGTGTTCCCTCTATGCAAAAAAATCTCATCTCAGTTTCTAAGTTATGTGAATCTAACCATGTCTCTGTTGAATTCACTCCATATGGTTTTCAGGTGAAGGACCTAGTGACGGGGCTTCCATCATGACGGGACAATCCAATAATGGGGTATACGAGTGGCCGGCGAGACCAACCTCAACTCCCTCTCAACCTACTATATTCACATCGTGCATCAAGACCTCGGCGGCAGAATGGCACAACCGATTAGGACACCCGTCCGCTGCCATTCATCGTCAAGTCATCTCTCAAAATAAACTTCCCGTGTCATCCTTATCTTCAAATTTGCACTGCAATTCTTGTCTTTGTAATAAGAGCCATAAGCTCCCATTTGGTGAATCATCAATCAAATCTTCTTCTCCACTAGATATTCTCTTTAGCGATGTATGGACTTCCCCCATTCTCTCCCAAGAAAATCACAAATACTACGTCATCTTTGTAGATCATTATACTAAGTACTTATGGTTCTTTCCGCTTACCCAAAAATCCCAAGTTGCTGACATCTTCAAAAGATTCAAAGCCCTCGTTGAAGTAAAATTCAACTCCAAAATAAAAACCCTGTATTCCGACAATGGTGGAGAATACAATGCACTCACACCCTACCTCGCTAGCCATGGCATATCTCATCTCACAACTCCACCCCACACCCCTGAGCATAACGGATACTCCGAAAGGCATCACCGCCATATCGTTGAAACCGGCCTCACTCTCCTTCATCATGCCTCCATTCCTACCTCATACTGGCATTATGCCTTCGCCACTGCCGTGTATCTCATCAACAGACTCCCCACCCCCCGCCTATCCATGTCTTCCCCATATCTAAAACTATTCAACTCCAAACCGAACTATGAAAAGCTCCGCACCTTCGGATGCCTCTGTTACCCTTGGCTCCGACCCTACTCTGATCATAAACTCCAATCCCGCTCCCTTCCTTGTGTCTTTTTAGGATACTCGCTCACCCAAAGCGCGTATCTATGCCTAGATGTCTCCTCCACCCGCCTCTACGTGTCTCGTCACGTTCGCTTCGTAGAACACATCTTCCCATTCGCCACCCTGTCTGAGACCCACTGCACACCTACTATCCCACATTCTACTCATTCCTCACACTCTCCACAACATCTGCCTCCAGTCACCTACCTACCCCCCGTCTCGTCGGTCCAACGCAGCACCCCAACACCCCTCCCTTCATCATCTCCCTCACCGCCACAGGTCCGTTCACCCTCTCCCTCCACTACAGCCACACAACCAACCACCACCCAAGACAACCAGACTCCACCTCCACCCCGCCATCCCATGGTCACTCGATCCCAACACAACATTTGTAAACCAACCCACAAACTCAACCTCTCCACTCATATAGTCCCAGCCAGCGAACTTGAGCCCAAAACCGTAACACAAGCCCTTCGAGACGAGCGATGGAGGAAAGCCATGGCTGTTGAATATGATGCTCTTGTGCAAAATGGAACATGGGAATTGGTCCCTCCCTCTGATGCCTATAATTTAGTTGGCTGTAAATGGGTATTCCGTATTAAACGCAATGCTGACGGTTCTATTGATAGGTTCAAGGCGCGGTTCGTTGCCAAGGGGTTCCACCAACGGCCCGGTGTGGACTTTCATGACACCTTCAACCCAGTAATCAAGGCAACAACCATTCGGGTGGTGCTCACCATTGCTATCAGCCGAGGATGGATATTGCGTCAACTTGACGTTAACAATGCCTTCTTACAAGGCCGGCTGTCAGAAACAGTTTACATGATGCAACCACCCGGATTCATTGATAAAGATCGCCCTCAGCATGTTTGTAAGCTACATAAAGCTTTATATGGTCTTAAACAAGCACCCCGGGCGTGGTATCATGAACTACGAAGCTTTCTTCTCAGTCACGGATTCAGCAACTCTATCGCTGACTCGTCCCTCTTCATCCTCAACTCAGCTTCTACCATGATATATGTTCTCGTGTATGTTGATGATATCGTGGTAACCGACCCTGATGAATCCGAGGTGTCAACGTTTATTACTGTGTTATCTGCCCGTTTTTCGTTGAAAGACTTAGGCCCTCTTACCTATTTTCTTGGGGTAGAATGCTTCTGAACTGATCATGGTCTCATGTTATCACAATGAAAATATGCTCATGATTTACTCAACTGTATGGACATGGCGGCCTCCAATCCGGTGACCACGCCGCTTACCCCAGCCACTGATTTACGGCTTGGATTGGGTACTTCTCTCACTGACCCGGGTGAATACCGGTCTATCGTCGAGGGCCTACAATATCTCACACTCACCCGTCTGGATATTGCCTTCACAGTCAACAAGTTGTCTCAGTTCATGCATCGCCCGACTTCTGTGCATCTTCAAGCTGTAAAACGTCTACTACGGTATTTGCGTGGAACATCGGACTTCGGCATCCTGCTCCACCGTGATAGCCCACCTGACCTCTTTGCTTTCTCCGACACCGATTGGGCAGGTAATAAAGATGACTACTCTTCCACTAGTGGTCACATTATCTACCTTGGCCACACACCGTCTGCTGGAGCTCCAAGAAGCAACGAACTGTTGCTCAATCCTCTACAGAAGCAGAATATCGTGCAGTTGCCTCTGCATCAGCAGAAATTCGTTGGATCTGCTCCTTACTGACTGAACTCGGAATTCAGCTCCCAAGAACACCTACAATTTTCTGTGATAATATCGGTGCCACACATCTCTGCTCCAATCCGGTTTTTCATTCCCGCATGAAACACATAGCACTTGATTTCCACTTTGTCCGAGAACAAGTTCAAAATGGTGCTCTCCAAGTACGGCATGTCCCAGCTGCTGACCAACTTGTCGACACCTTTACGAAAGCTCTTCCCCGACAACAATTCTTGCGATGTAGAGACAAGATTGGAGTCTTTCCAAGAGCCTCCATCTTGAGGGGGCATATAAGCGATTGAGTAATCATAGGGCTCCTTGTGTATATCTGCTTGCACTATCTTAGGAGATATTGTTGTAACATAATTGTATAGGTCACGCCTTGATTTCCTCCTCACCGCAACAGCTCCTTATACTCTATTTATACTCTGTAATCATACCATGTACAGTTATCAAAGCAATACAAATCTCTTTATGACATTGCAAGCTAAGGTTGGAAAAGTCATGAATGACTTAAGAGATGAATCCAATTAGAATGAGTATATGGTGTTATTGATAAGAAATTTTAGTAGGTGGTTAAAGAAACTGAAGAAAGATAGGCCCGAGTTTAGGCAGAATAGTGGGAGTTCATCAAATGATAATTTCAAACAACAAGCAAAAATTCAAAAGAGTGAAAGAAAAGTAAAGAAAATTCAATGTCATAAATGTTAAGTCTTCGGACATGTGCAAGCAGAAAGTACTAACACTTTGAAGAAGAAAAAAGGGAAGTCTTATACGAGCACCATATCTTAAGAAGGATAATATGAAATTTTTTAGTGATTGTGGAGCTATCTTTGATAGCATATTTCGATGATTTGTGTTATCTAAGGTAACTAGATTTTTTTGTGATCTTATTCATCTTGGACAACTGAGTTTTCTCCACTGGTTGCATGAATTTTCGGGGCTGTTGAGTTATTGTCTTTTTGGGAAAAAATGTCTAGCACATGTGTTTGGTTGTGGTTTGGTACTGTTGTCGCCTGCAACCAAAATAAAAAAGAAACCAACTTTTGTTAATACAAATTAATGTAGTAGTAAAGAGTAGGCATCGTTCCCACGAGAAATTTTAACAGTAAAGAGTTTACGAGTTCAAAACTATAATAAAGTAACAAGAGGGGTTTTCAATTAATGTAAATTTAAGAGTGTAGAAATAACAAAAATCGAAAATTAATAAAAGTAATTAGATCTGAAAATTTAATAGACAAACCTTGGTTTCGGGTCACCGATGTTATCACACTAATATGGATCCTTAATATAAAATTCAATTCATCAACAAATATTCATTGGGTAATGTTTTCTCTTAAGTTTAAATGAATAGAAACATATATTCTAAGCATTCTTATTAATCAACAACTTAGATACGATCTTAAGTTCAATTGAGTAATAGCTTTAAGAACTAAGAAACCAATGAACATGACAACACATGTATGACATGCATTTAATCAAGATGAATTTTTTCTTAGAATTTCCTACTTTAACATAAAGAAGGTAATCCTAATTATTACTTGTGATTAATAAAACTAAATGTCATATTTTACTAATCTGGCTATTAAACGAATCAATTCCTAGTTACGCACCCTAGAAATCAACCAATTCAATCATAAAAGCAATTTGGAAGGCACTCAATATTCATAAACAAAACAAACTTTATTAGAACATCTCACACATAATAAGGATAACATGGTTTCTCTTAACCAAGAAAAGGGATTTAGATACTCAAAACAAAAGTGAAAATCAAAGAAAGAAATAGTCAAATGTAAAGTATCTATCCCTAGTCTTTTCCTATAAAATACAAAAATCCCTAGAAAAATACTGCAGAAATGTAAACTACCCTAATTATCTGACAAAAACCAGAAGAAGAAGACTGCAAAAACATAAAATTACTCCTAAACTATGCTCTCTGTGAACAGTGATGCAAATCCCCTTTTATCTCCTTCGATCTCCTCCTTTTTTCCATGATCTTTTACAGATAATCTTCCCTCAGATTCAGGTGGCAAATCTCCATCAATTAGGATGCAATTTGATTCTCAAGATCATGAAAATCTCAAGTGAATCAGATCTGCATTTGAAAACAGATTCTGCGGATAGTCTTTGTCATGCCCACGCTTAGTCATTGATTTTCCTACCAATCTGAAATTTCGGATTATCTTTACTTCCCTTACATTTTTTTTATTCAATTTTATCTCTTAAGTGTTGAAAATCATCTGAGAACAATTAAGAAACAAATCCATCAATTTTGAATAATAATTTCAACACATTAAAGAGATTTATATACAGAATAAGCACAAAATGACAACTTAACATAGTTGTATCTTTTGTGATGTTTCGGTGATGAAACGATTATTTGATTGATGTCATTTTGATGCTACTGTGTGTAGACTGATCAATAATTCTTCTGAAAAGTTCACATCATATTTTGTTCTAAAACTTCCCACACCTTTCATTGATGAAGTTGAATATTTAGGAGAATTGTTTCTTATCTCAATTGTCTTCTTTGTTTATGATACTTTAGTTTCTATCACTTGAGTTGTTTTATCATCAATTTTATTATTTGTCATTATTGCAAAAATCTTCTCTTAAGGTTAGCACAAGTTGTTATTGAGAGCTATTTATTTTCATAGGATGTGAGTTCTAGGGATAATGTCAAAGAGTTGAGTGAGTTGACTCAATAAAACCTTTGGGTAAAACTATTGTATCACAAGTGAAAGTTTATTAAGTCAGGTAAGGATCCCACAGAAATAGATAAGGTATACTGAACTACATTACTAAATCTTGGTTGTCGATATGTTCGTTGCATATTGAATTTTTCTGGAATATTAACCAATCATCATAAAAAACTCAAAGCAACTAAGGGAGAACCGGTTTTTGCGGAACCACATCCTTCCGGATTTTCAGTAACAAAAAAGAGGATAATGCCACTGTAATCTCTAGCTTCTTGAACAATTTTTTTCTAATTGTAATTGCCTTCTTGGATGAGATTTTTTGACTCTGATGTGCATATTGATCCTAAAACTTGTGACCTGAAGACCACATCCAATTATTCAATACAAGTTGGGAAGACCACATATGCATTTAAACTGATAAACTTAGAAGGATTTTTAAACCAGAAGATGGAGATTCTGGTAACAAAACATTTAAGCTCGATCGCCGCAAAACAAGCCATTAATCCTATCATCATCATCATCATCCTCAGATGGGACCTGCTTGTGGAGATTAAACAAGATTGTCACCCACAAGCCAAGTTAGAGCAATGTTAGCAGTTTAAACAAGATTGTCACCCACACGTCTTCATGAACTTCAGGGGTGTAGACACCCGTCACAATTTCACCAGGCATGGAAGCACGAGGCCTTATTTATTTAAGACGTAGGGTTAATTAAACCTTTTGTTAATTTTTCAAACTACAGAAATATTCAATGGCATCTAAAGTGATGACATATGGAATGTTTAGTATAATTGTTCATGGTTTCTCGTCTTTCAAATAGTAAAAGTGAATATTTAGGAACTCTTAAAGTTCCTGATCTCAAGGGTTGTGAAAATTTGTGTACATTTTCAAAATTTTCAGGCAACATAAAGGAACTATACTTAAGTTGGACTGTTATAAAATAAGTGCCTCGTCTTCAGTTGAACTCCTCAGGAAATTAGAGGCATTACAGATAGAAGAGGAGGAAATATATGAACCAAAGTAAAGGTCAAACAGCTTCTTTATTAATAGAACCTTGTGTTCATTTATGGCATAGGATACAAAAAATCTCTTCAAGTTATTTAGAGAAAATGAATGACTAATTTAAAGAACACAAGGTCCAGTAAATCACCTCCACCAGTCTTCCTCCCAGCTTTCAGCTATGCCAATTCTACAAATTATTCTTTCAGCTCTTACTCTTTCTGTACACTTATTCCCGAAACCCATAAAAAATATCTACGGGTCTATCCACTAATGTTGCCATCCTATGCTCTGTCTTGCTGCTTCAATAAAACCCTAAACTTCTTCAAACAGTTATTTGGGGAGTTTCCTAGTCCAACTGAAAATAACTGTCATAAATGGAAAGCCTGTCAATTGCATCAAAATTTGCTCTGACCCCAACACACTGGCTACCTAGTTGGGCACAACCAGCATCCGGCCACCTGCAGCCTCCGTCTCGAGAGCCTAACGGGCATAAAACTTCACATACTCGACTAAATGGATTATCAGAAGCAACATTATCTCCAACTAGACTAATGGAGACAGAGAGATCTGTGTTATCATTAGGTGGTATAGTAGCATCTGATTCTCTTCTTGAAGGGGAAGACATTAATGTTTGAGGACGTCCAATCAAGCTGCTTTCAATATCCACTGCGGCATTTCCACTGCTCGAAAAATGAACATTGCAGCCTAATGACTGAATGGCTCTCTTGATGACTGCATTTTCTTTGCTGGCTTTCTTGGCCAAGGCCACAGCAGAACCACTGATTTGTTTTTCATTTCGTAGCTCTGAAGCTAACGATTCCAAGGCAATTGTTGCCTCTTTTGCTTTCCTTTCTACAGTGTCTTTTGCCTGTTGAAATTTTCACACGCAACATCAGTGAGTTGTATCAATGCCAATAGCATGTTTGAGAGAAGAATACTTAAGTTCCGACATGAGGGTAAACTTGACAATATGAAAGAAGATAAAAGGACTTATTACCTTCTGGATTTCAGATAACTTTAAAGAAATCTCCATGCACTGATCTTGGAGCTCGCCAGCATGGGCTTCGGAAGGACAAGCCCACCGTAGATGAAATTGTGGCCATAAAGTTGGTGCTAAAGCTGCTGCCGGAGGTAACAACGGACCATCATGTTTCAGTGGGTTATAAAAGAAATTACAGTGCACATGAGATCTTCCTTCTGAAGAACGCAGATCAGCCAAATAGGCCCACAAGCATCCACAAATTTCAGAGACTCCAACTTGATGTCTCTCCTTTTCACTGAAAATTGACATTATGCAATAAGAAACAGGTATCCCACAATAACTGAAGTTCATCACACATTTCAGAAATGAGTAAAAGTCATCCCTTAGGAAAAATCCATAAGTTGTTAACAACGGAAGTGGGGAGATCACCTATTGTAGAAGAAGTTTCCAAAACGACAAGAAAGCACAGAGTCCATTAAATCAACCAAGAAGACCTGCATAAAAAAGTTGGTCAAATATATTAAGAGGCCAAATTAGTTCACATTTTTAAATAGGATATTTTCAAAGAAACAACTCGTATGCAGATGAAGCACATACCGGAGAGAACTCAAATGCAAAAGGATATATCCTCAGCAACTGAGAAACACAATCAATCCACTGCAAAATACAGAAGATGTAAAACTGTCAGTTGCTAAAGAAAGGCAACGCACCATCTTTCTTAAATTCACTCCCAACACAACCAGAAGTAGGTTTCAAATTTGGCACAAATCCTATCCATAATTATCCCTCAGTTGTCCAACAAGGCTCTAAAGGCACGTCGTCATGTCAATGGCTGATATGAGTTTGAACTGAATGCTCTACCCCAGCGCATTTACAAAGAAACATTCAGATTCCCCATAAAACATTGAAAACTCTTTATGAACTTTGCAAAGACTATCATCTGCCAAGAAGTCTACCAATATGTAATGGCCAGAGGGAAAGAATCTACGAACTTCAGTGTTTTTCTCTCAGTTTTTTAACAGGAGACTTGTATCTCATCTAATTAAAGAAAACAAAATAGAAAGTATGAGGGCCATAGGAGGCCTGGATGACATCTATACAAACTCTTAACTAGCAGAACATGTTAATTACATCACAAGGCTCACAACTTTCAATCAGCAAAATTTAGGAATTAAAAGAATAGATTAGAACATGGGTGAAAATCTAGTTAAACTTGGAGTACCAAGAAAGAGCATACACAAAATGAGCATCAATATAATATCATTAGCCTCACACAATTACACCAATGATCACCCAACAAAAGGAATTTAAAACTTTCTAGCATCTAGAGGCTGTAACTTGAAAAACTGAGGAACTTCATACAGAACCTCAAGAAATCATTAAAAAGCTTCATGTAGATGATAAAAACAGATTGTAATAGATACAATACTTCCTCATCCAAAAACATGCATCTGACCAAAAGTTGCATGAAACAAATAAAATAAAACAAAAGTAGCCAATCTCTATTACAACAAAAAATGCATACTCATATCATAACAACGAGTTGCAACTAGAACAGTCATAAAGATCAGGATAAAATGCAAAGAAAGAAAATTGATATATGACCATATACCTGCAAAAATATGGGAGAATAGTTGCTCTGAGAATGAGAACTGGGTGTTGGAGCTGCTGAAGATTGGCGCATAGGTGAAGCTGGAACAGAAGACTGTCGAGATAATTCAAAAGGCATGTCGCTGTTCCCAGATATAGTTGGCATCCCCATGCGATCTGCAAATGGATGACCAAATGCTAGCCAGTCTTTTTCTATAAGTGCCTGTAAAAGTTTTCAAGCATGTCCCACAGAGTTAAAACCTTCATGTAAGAAGGCAAGCTACAAAGTAACATCAGTAAAAGATGTAAACTATTTACTTTTCTGAAGGTATTGGGGTGGATCTGGGATATGAAAAGTCTTAAAAACAAGGACTGACCACAAAGATGGCAAAACAAAAAGTATGTAGTTGGTAACAGAGTCTAGAATCATTTTTCTTTTTTGAAATTTGTTTGCTATATCAAAATAGAAAATGTTTCCTTACGAAATAATCTCCCAAAGTTTCCTTTTCTAGTCTTTTAGAAAACATCTTTTCATTGTTTTCTTTGTTTTACACCAATATCGTAAGAATGAAATTGTGTCTTGATTTGTTCCCTTGAAGATTTCATTTTATAGACTATTTTAGAAATCATTTTCTTCAGTTATTAACATTCTTGAAGATTTAGAAAACCGCAAATGAAAAATATTTTCTAGTAGCAAAGGAAGCCTAGTTACTGGAACCACAAGATAAAATGGAAATTAAGTCATAAGAGGCATAGTTTAATCATATTTGAAAGAAGAATTTGCAATCAATATAGCAGGTGTGGTAGCACCTGAAACCCTTTAAAAGTTCGGTAGTACGGATCCAGTAACAAGTTAGCAAGTGAAACCAATTGAGTAGTTCTATCCCACCCATCACTGCAGAAGAAATGAAACGAAATGTTATCAGATATTAAAGAGAGAGTGATAAAACAGAGACAAGAGAAAAGGAAGATCACAACTAAAGCGGCAAATAAAAGTCAATCATCTCCTCAAAGAATATTTGCTTTATGCAAATGAGTATGTGCATCTGAAACCCCATTACACTAAAAAAAAATTCAGAACTTTGTATAATTATAGCTAATTATTGCAGCTTTTGTATCAAGCTGAGTCTAAGAAGCATAAATTGCCATCACAAGCTCAACATCTGCACGAGGTCATCACCACAAACCAGCAGCATTTGTTCCTTTGATACACGATGGAACTACATATGTCCAGCACAATCACTTGCTTTTACATTTTCTGAAATTTACTTTAAGAAAACCAAAGTAAAAGCTCCATTATCTGTCTAAAAAATAGCAAAAAGACACTTGCATTCTTCACAGAGTGAGGAAGAAAGACCAGGAACTGCAGGACCTCCCCAACCCCACTCCCCTCTCTCTCTAACAATTTTGTGGAATAAAAGCGACAAATCAATACTTTGAATTTTTGAGAAACAAAAATACCTCAGCCACTGCTTTCTCTGCTTGCAACATGCACTAAATAAGTAAAAAAGTATAGCATGAAGGAAAGAACTCAACAATTAACAAAAAGAACTAAAAAGAATATATAAAATTTAACAAATCTAGAAGAAAATAAAAATTAAAAAAAAGGATAGCATAAGTACACTCTACAGTTTATATTAACTTAAGGTATCACCATCACAGCATGAATGAACAATTGCTTACCTACAATGTACAAGCACAGAAGCTGATTCCAAAGCAACACGAGCAACAATCCAAGCTGCACCAGCCAAGACACTCTGGACATGTATAAGCCAACCACTATCACCAAGGGATGAAACAGAAGCAGACATACTACTTAGATTGCCTCCACCCCAAGTCCAACCACCATGTCTCTGAAACAATCAATATTTATCAATAGGAACATTAATGAGAGCCACTAATCTGTTCAAGATTAACATTATGGACAAGTTTCTCAACTATGTAAGTACATGGGTAAGTACATGAAAAGTATGAGTATTCTTCATACCCAAAGCAACAGGTAGTCATTTCAATTGTTCTTCATTATAGCCCTCAATGAATTAAATGCAGCTAATATATAACAGTGTACAACAAAAACATTTATTAATCCAGATATCAGCAGTCTATTACTAGTGAAGCAGCCGTTTTATGGCACTTCAGGACTGACCAAAAATGATGACATTCCATCTGAAGAAGTCGTGCCATGGGTATCTAAGTAGTCTCTTAGACGAGAAAGACTCTCTCTCATTGCATGTATGTTGTCTATCCCAAAGAAAACAATCTGATGAGATTGCAAAGAAATTTGAAGGGGAGATTAGATCAGATGAATTAAAGTTGATGACAATATAAAAAGAATGGGAACTTTCAATAAAGATACCTCAGACTGAAAATAATTAGAAGATGACTCAGAACCACCTCCCATTGCTCCATTTGCTAAAGCGTTCTTTCTGGGTCTTGCATCAGCAATGTATAACTTTCTAAAATCGAGAAAGAATGGGCAAAACGAGGTAAGCCACTGGAGAACATGTTAAGAAATAGATTGAGATGAAGTACTTTTTATAAACAAGCAAATAAAAATATCAAATCAGAGCATCATGAATCTGGTTTGCCACTACTCAAGTTTCTATCAACATCAAAACACCAGACTTCAGTGGAAATAATAACAATACAAGGAACTCCCCATATTTCAGTGCTAGGTTATATGTATCAAAAAGTGCTCTAGCTTCTCTTATGCATAGTTTCAGAACATAACATACAAAAGAAAAACATTCCAAATTAACCAATCAAAGACACATGAAGACAAGCAGCACAATATCATGCACTGCTAAAATCACTTTAGAATACAACTCTAGAACACACAAGAAATATATAAAAAGAGGGATACAAGACAGAAATAACTGAAAATCATACCTCCTATTCCCCCTTGCACCTCCAAGTTGATCACAAAGTGCAGCAACAAGTTTCTCATCTGCATTGCTGTAGGCTCGTTCAACAATTTCAAACAGTCATACGTAACCATGAAAAAGGAAAAGAGGATATATCATGAACATATTCCTACTAGGTGGTGAAAAAGCAAACTTTGTCTTACCTCCTCATATTCATCATAAGACCAACCAAGGGTTGGGATGAACGTGCAAGGACTGCCCCTGATTCTGCATATATGTATGTACAGGTATAAGAATGGAGATCCTGACAATCAAAATAATGAGTTCAGTTCCTCCATACCAGGATGACACCAAGATATTACGGGCAAACGACACCTAGCACGAAACGTGGATGCTTGAAGCACTTCTTCCTCGCTACCATTGGACCATGCAAGTATTAGTTATAAAATTCTGATTTAGTGGGCCATGACAAACAGTACTAGTGAGTGACAAGGAAAAGATTATGGATCTCAATGCATAATCTTTTCTTTTCTTTTTTTGTTTCCAAATCCATTATTTTGCTGCATTGCAATGATTAAGCACCTTACCTAATTGATTTTGGAACAATCACAGCAAATGGATAGCTCTCGCACACTGTATAATTTGAGTTAATACTACTGATTCTCCACAAGTCATTAGAAAATGTATATGACCCCTGCTCGATCATTTCCATCGATGCAGAAAAGGAGCCTCTTCCAAGAAGACGAAAATATTCATTCAGAAGTCGAATTTTGGGGTTAAGATTAGTGAATTTGGAAGGCCCACAAGTAAAAGCATAAAGATCCCAGAGTCTTGATGGCTTCGTAGACCTCAACAATGCATCATATATTGTCCGCCTCTATACAATGAAAATGATCAACTCACTCTGGTAAGTACATTGTATTAAATTCAGCACTCAAACAGAAGCATGGAATTGAAGAATAGTTTACTAAAAGGATATAAAAGGGGGGATAAAGTACAAGAAAGGTCAGAGCAATGGATAAATCCAAGATTCAAAAGATCATCCATTTCTCCTTCCATTCATGAATCCATACTTTAATTTGCAGAAAGATAGACATCCACTTTACAAAGGCACTATTCACCTAGAATTGAAACTGCTTTGGCTGTCAGATTAGTCAAATCAATTAGAGAGATGCACTCCTTTTTTCAAACCAGCTACAAGAGGTTTAACCTACAACTAATTAGAACACCGACATTTTAAGCAAAGGATAGGACCATCCCTCAAAAACAGTTAAAGCATTTGCTGTAACTAGTGAGTTTCTGGGAATAATTATGCTCAAGTAATTCAAAAAGTATATATTGCTAGGAAACTATTAGAAAAGGTAAACCACACAATTGCCACAAATAGGGAATCAATGGCAATTTATCTGAACTTCTCCCAAAGTTACTTTCAATGACAACATTTTATACATATAAAATGAAAACCATAACATCATAAATCATATGAACAAGAACAGAATAAACTCTATAAAGAGAAGCATTACCTGCTTTATTCGAGGACGGAAACCAAAGACTATTATTCTCATATCCTTGCCTATAGAATACAAGAGAAGTCTTAATTCTGTTAGGGTCAAACCGAGGACCACATATACAACAACAACTAGAAACCTCTGAAAATGCGAAAGATCAAAAAAGAAAATAAATTATGAGGCAATGTGAATAACTTCCATTCCACTGACCAAGTAAAATATAAATACTGCACACGGATTAGGTATTCAACCACTTTCCATGCCTTGCATGTATAAACTTTATATTTGCTATAAGCTAAGCACCATAAACGACAGTCAGCAGAGAACAACCACAGAGCTAACATATTATCGTGCAGCCCATATGTACACCCCCCATGGTAATCCCACAGAATGTGTCTATGCATGCAAATACAGAATCACAAAAGCTAACAAAGTAAATGATATATAGTAAGACCCTCAAATCATGTTCATATTTTCTCCCACAATGCAAAAATGTTAAATTGACACAAAATGAGAAATAGATTCAACGAAATGAACCAGTATAATGCCATACCAACGACCAGTAGAAGTCGACGGGAAGGGGTCTTGTCTGATTGGCGAGGGGCCGATTGAATCTTAACAACCTAGATACAACCCAAAAAGAAAAATTGCACGCACTGTCAACCAATAATATGGCTGAATGAAAACCCAGGGTAGAGAATCAAACAAAAATTCTTAACAATAGTTAACACATGCAAAAAACAAGCAGTACCAAATTCATCTGATAAACATACTAAAGAATAACAACTTACAATTTTGTTGAACTTCTCAATTGTTGCCAGTGGAATTGTTCCAAGTGCAATGACATTTTCAGTTCCCTCACTCTTGAAAAGGAATTAAAAAGTAAAATTACAACTTCTTTGTGAAGCATGCATGCAGAATGCAGTAACACAAAGAGTACACCTCGTTATAATGAAGAAACTTGATTCATTAGCTTCTTACATGTTTGTATGAAAAAATAGCAGGAAAGAGACAAATCAAAATATGGGATGCAATTGAAGTATGCAACTGAAACAGAGTAATGTTCAAATGAAGAGTTAGAAAGTGCAAAATTACCAGAAAAATAAGACGATAGTTAGTCACTATCAAGGTGCCAGCTTCATCAATATTAACAAGCACAACACCATGTCCCTGAGAGCAAAGTCCATATCCGAACATTGTCCAAAGAAGCCCAATAGTTACAAAAAGAGAACAGGTAAGAAATTTTCTCATCAAATATTGCAGAAATTCAAATCACCAATAAAAGCAAATTCAGTTCCTACAGAAGACACAGATGAAGAAACAAATGTGAAGTGCATCTACACAATGCTCAATGAGGATGTCCACAGGGCCACACACATACCATCTCTAACCAAACCATAGCATCATTGGACTTGGACCAAGTTAATTGGCCTCCATGATCTGATTGAGTTAAAATCACTAAGAAAATAAAAAGTGTATAGTTAAGTGTCAAGATTCTCCACATAGCCTAGAACATCACATGAAATTGGTTTTATAACTTTTCAACATTTTCCCTTAGAATTTTAAGTACATTCCATTAAAAGTTGGCAGGGCCTATAAATGTCACTTCAATTCCTCTTTAAGCTCAACATAGTATCTTTGAAATGTAAAGATCTAGACAGGTGAGCTTGTGTTCAATTTCCAAGCCAAACATATGGGCTCGGATTGGCTATACCAACCAGCTAGCATGCCAAAAAGTGTTTGGGATAGCACTTTGTACATCATCGCTTTAGCAATCTGCCTGGTCTGTGTACTCTCAACAAGCCACCCAACCAGATCTTTTGGGGATTTACTACCCATCAAGAAAAGACCCAAGAGTTTTTCTTATGCTAATTATATATGATGAATCGTCCCATCAAGAGATGACCCAACATAATGTGCTTATACTAATTATATATGACGTTGAAATTCAATTCACATAAACAAGAAGCTACTAGAACTACAGCTTCAACAATAAAAGATGCAGTGTGTTTGGTGTCTTTTCGACATCATAATATAAAGATACCCCATTACAGTTATAGTGGTGGGTAAACCACTACTTCCAAAACCAAAATAGTGGTAACCAGAAGAAGTATTGAAAAGAGTAAACGATCACTGTTTATTGGTCTTCGCAGAGTAACAGCCTTAGTAGAAACTTGCATCTTTAGGGGTAAAATATAGCTGCGTAATTGTGCAGTTGAGTAAGCTCCAATTATGAAGAAATGGAAGTACCAGTTAACTTCTTCTGGTTAATATAAATTTATGGAACTTTAACATATTTGCATTGAATTTAGAAAAATCGCCAGAATGTTAGAACAGCTGGCAATCTATCATGTCAATATTATAGTCAAACTAAATTGTCACAAACATATGGGTAACCTAAAGACATCAACCAGAACAAGACAAAATCTTTGGTTTGCTTGCCACTAGTGACACATCAAGAAACAAGTTCCTTGATCGGCAAATGAAAATCGATGCCGCATGGCCTCAAACTAGCATTTAATGAATGTCTATACTTGACTTATAGCAGAAAGAACCAAAGATGCATTGATTCTTTTGATCCCAACGTAGTTTCCGTGACCAGTGGGCTTTGCACAGTAACAACCGAACACAACACCTGTGCAAGTTAGAATTTTGATAACTTCTTCTATTCGATCAAAACTAAACTACATTCTTGATGCGTATACCAATTAAACACCATAAACCTAAAAACTCCAAGCAATAAAACTAGAATAGCTTCTGATCCTAAAAGAAAATCAAGAAATTGCACTTGCAGAATCGACTTCAAGAAAAGATAATTCTTGAGAAAGGCAAACCTCGGCGAGAACCCGCTCCGCCTCAAGCAAGCACTTGTAATTTGAACGATGGGGAACCGAGCACGAGAGAGTGTTAGGGTTCTGTTCTCAAACAAAACAAAAGAGACAAATCAATCAAAATGCAGATAAAAAGAAAAAAAAAAGAAACAAGGACGAAGAAAGTGAGAGAATTGGAGGACCTCAAGCTTAAGCCAGTCGAGTGCATCGTCCCAGCTTCCAGTGGCCTCCTCCAACTTCTCGGAATCACTGGAGGTGTCTCTCAACGACGTCGTTCGGCGAGACCTCGGCGCGGACATTAAAGCCAAACAACGGTTGCAGAGAAAGAAAGAACAAGAAGGAGAAGAGAGAAAGAGGGAGAGGACGATGACAGGAAGATTATAGCGAAATTAGGAAGAGAAAGAGAGGCATAGGCTTGACGTTCACTTACCATTCAAAGGAAATGACTCTCCAATCTCTCTCTTGTTTTAAACTCAATTAATAAAGAATATTAAATTTTAATTTTAATCTTAATCTTAATCTTATGTAATTAATTTGAGAAAATAATTATTTATATATAAAATATTTTAATGAATTATTTTCAATTCAATTTTTTGTAAAATTTCTTAATTTATAATGAAAATACGCTATCCATTTTTTATTAAAATTAATTATTTTCTTGATTTGTAAGAAAATATTCTATAAATTAAAATCAGAATATTTTAAATTAAAAAATAATTTTTCATTAAATAATGCTTAAGAGTTCAAGTTTAATTAATTAATATTTTACTGATATAAAATAAAAATATATTTAAAAAATTACACAAAGACTTATTGTAATAAATACATTTAATAGTTATATAAATTATACAAGGAGATAATGTCATGTAATTCTTTAAATAACAATAAAATTCTTATTTAAATTATTTAATTTTTTAAAATTTAAAATATTTATTTAAAATAAGTCTGTCGGAAACAGTCTCTCTATTATGTAGGGATAAAACTCCGTACTATTAGATTTCCTTAGACTCCGCTTTATTGCAAAACTTCGGACTGGGTGTGATGATGATGATGATTTAATTAAAGTCTTTAAAAAGTTAAACATTAAAATTAAAAAATCTTTTTAAAAAAAGTTCCAGACTTCAAAATTCATTATTCCGTTTGAGTTTTGATGGTAAATCAAAAGAAATAAAGACAGAGGTTTGCCAACAAATGAGGTCCTTTTCCACACATTTTCTAATGTTCCTGTTTGTTTGTTTATGGTTCTGATTGATCATTCTAAACATTATTGTTAACAAAAACATTTTCCTGTTCCTTTTGTCATTATCTTTTGGGTTAAAAGAATACATGTAACAAACAGATTTTAGTTGAACATGCCATGCCTCATCTAACTAGTATCTTATCCAAGAAAAGAAGAAGAGATGGGTGATAGAGAGGAAAGTTGCTCATAACAGAACAAGACAAGAAAATGAAAATGTCCCTATCTTGGTTAAATATTTCAAGGGAAAAGGGACAGATGATTGATTAGATGCAAGGCATCTACAATTAGTGCTAGAAAAACCAGGATTTAGAGAAAAAAGTAAACCTGTATTTAGTGAAGTTTTCCACCATTTTGTCAAGTTTTAACAAAACGGCATCATTTTGTCCCAAAACGATCCGAACTGGTTTGGGTTGCTTAATCGAGCCGGACCAAAATTATCGTCCCTGATAATGTACAAATACAATCAATACATGAAGATATAACAACAGTATCGGTGAGGCTAGGAACTGCATTCATTACAACTTATCAAAACTGCGTCTTTGTCTGAAATGATCTGGACTGGTTCAGGTTGCTCAGCTGAGCCGACCAAAATTGTCATCCTGATTATCTACAAATACAATCGATAGCCATGAAGATCTAACAACAGTATCACTGAGACTATGAACTGCATTCATTACCAATAATATCATAAATCACTGCCACGGAATAGTCAATGAAACTGGTAAAAAGAAATGATCTTGCCAGAAGTTAGCTGTGTGGAACTGACAAGTTTATTGCCATTGCCACTCTGGCGAGTGCAAAAATGAAAAGTTCAAGAGCAAGATGTGTTTAAGAAACCTGATAAAGACAAAGCAGGTTTATTACAACCCAGTCATACATACAACAATATTACTAAAACCAGAATGTTCATCTCAATGCACATAGTTATAACTCGTACAAAACAATTTTACAATAAACAGAGGTAGGTATTTCTTCTGAATATACACAAATTACCCAACAGCAGCTTAATAAGACTACATCAGCTTACAAAATGGATAAAGCAGCCACTTCTTTAAGCAACTAATAGCGGAAAATCTCCACCCATAAGTAAAGGTAAAACCTAGCTAGTTATATGGGAGCTCAAATATAATTTCAACCGACTGATAATACTACATAGTATAAGAAATTCCAGTGAAGACCCTGCCTTGATCTCCTCAGCAGAAGGAGCGTAAACAAAATGTATGCATTGAATTGAGAAGCCTCATAGACTGGGAAAGGTGCCAGTGTCTCGGGCATTGGCAATCCTGGAATCCATTTGATGGGAGTGCAACCAGGATTTTGCCAGTGATGTCAACAACTATGACAGCAGTTCTATTTATCTAACTCCGTAAATTCATCAAATACCTTATTGCCAGCACACTCCTTCAAAGCTTTGGCATTGAGTTCCCGCCCAAATCTCCAGACATAATTTAGGCCAACCAGAAGCTCAGTTATCGTCGCTTCTGTTTTTTCTTGGTTTGCAAAGTAAAGGGTCTGTACAAGAAGCACATTTGTCCTAGAGACAAAGTTTTGTTGCTCAAAACTACGCTCTGATTGCCATTTTATCATGTTATGAGCAAGCGGTGCCAACCATTCCAAAATTGATGCCATTGCCTCAGTCCACTCTCCTGCAAGCACAGTATCATAAACTGATGAAGCCAAGTTTTTGGAGTATGGCTTTAGTCTATCCCTCAGCGCAGATCTTACACTTTCTGGTAACATATTGTAGAGGTCATCTCTAGCGTCATGGCCAATCAAGTGAGGAGATGCAGCTAGTTTCTCAATTACAATAATAACATTTGCATAATGCAGTGCTAAAGCAGCAGCTCCAAGGGTGTCCGGAAGAGCAGCCAGTAACTTACTTTGGTAGTTGAATATTGATGGGCTGGCATGAGTTAGACTGCTCTGAGGAGGATGTCCAGAATTACTTTCCTTGGATACATTAAGAATTCCAGACTGAATACCAGCTGAACTAATGTGACAGTTGGCCACAGGTGAATTGTTTCCTGCTACCATGCATCCTTTAAATGGTCCAACTTGAGTGAGCCGATTCGCTTTCGAATGTGGTGTCTTTATATGAGGAGAAGGTGATCGAATAGATCGCCAAATTTTCTTGCTTCTTTTATTTGTACTCGAGATTGGACCTGACATTGCAATTGGTCTCTCAATTGGACCAGAAAAGAAGTGTGCATTGGTATTCCTTCCAGAACTATGGCCTGACTTGGTGGCTGAGCTACCAAGGGGCCCTGAGTAGAAGTTGTTGGTCATATTTGACTTTGTAACTGGGCCTGATTTCAGAGGGAACCTGTCAAGGGGGCCAGAAGAGAATCTGGGAATACCAGCATTTTCAGATGGGTGCACCGGAGGATGCAATAACGCAGAAACGGACTGATTGCGATAGATATAATCAGAATCTGGAACACTCGAATCTCCAGAACAAACCATGGGACAATATCCAAACAAATTATTGATTCTACTGAATATAGTGAACAGTGATTTTACTAAAAGATAAACTGCATAATCATAAGTTCTATTCCAAAGTGAGATTTCTCTCAGATTCTTCACCTCCTGCTGCTTCCAAACAAGCTTCTTTTGATAGTCGAGTAAATTATCTGGCTCAGGGTTGTTGCCCTTCATTCTCCTCACAGTTTGTTCAAGGTCTGCAAGCATTTCCATTTCCTGATGCAGAGTAGCATTGACCGACACAAAATGCTCCATTTTCTTAACCTTTTTGTCCATCTTCTTACATGAAAACGTCCACCCATATGGGTCAGCACCAATCTTGAGCAGTTCATCGAAAACATGCTCAAAACTCTTCAAACTAGAATCACTACATTTCTTTGAGATTCTAGCTACAGATTTAGCCACATGTACAGTGCTCTCAATCATTTCAGCACGAATCAAACCACCAATAAATTCCTCATCTTCTGATACAAGCTTCTTAATCCCAGCAGAATTTTGTATCTCATCTCTCAACTTTGAAATCTGTTTATCGCTTAATGACTGCCATAGGTGGACTACCTTAGACATCAAGCTTGCAACTTCAAACGCCAAAACTCCAATCGACGCCTTCTCAGGAACAGATTCATGCTTTCGTGGGATCTTCCACAGGCTACGAAACCAAGACTCAGCCACCATTTCTTACCTTTATAACCCACCTGGAATTACAGTAATAGAATCAAATTTCACCGAGCAAAACTCAGACAATGCTTGCATCTCAAAGCTAATACCTTCTATAAACAACCAATCAAGATATGACTGCTCAAGACTATGTGACAAAATAAAAACAAGGACCAAACTCATTCTAAAAACGAATCTTTAGAATACCCTTTTGTCCAAAACGAATCTCCAATCTTAAAAAAAAAAAACTGAAAAATAGAAAAGAGCAAGCAAGATTTTGAAATCCAACAACTCTCTCCCAACTGAGCCTTCTACTCAATTAGAATTCCGTAGTAAATCAATCAGACTAAGCAATGATGTAAACACAAAAAGTAAAGGCACCAAACTCAATCAGATTAGCTCAATCAGAACCAAATCTCAAAATTCAACAAATCAACGCGTTCTAAACTAGAAATAGAGAAGTGGGTAGTTACTTACTGATCACATGAACTGGAATGAGTATAATGGAGAGAGAGGAAGAAGGAGACGAAGAAGACTTTGAGAGCTCACATGAAATCGAAAGAGATAAAAAAGACGGGTCCAAAGCGAGTAGATTTCATCAAAAGATTAAAAAGTGATGCCACTTCCACTAGTCTCAAATAATTCTCCCTTCTTTCATATTTCTTTTTGGTCCCTTTTTTTCTCTTATTTCGATTTCAACCCCTAACATTTACCTTTATTCACTGTTGACCCATCTTTCTCGATCACATTTATATAATTACTTTTTTGTAACTTAGTTTATATAATTGCTTTCTAACTTCCAAAAATTTTTTAAAAAAATTAGCTTAAGTGTTTACTAAAAATAATATATGTAATTACTCTCTAATTTCTAAATATATTTTAAGAAATTTCTATCTAAAATATCTCATACACAAAGATTGTTATTTTATAAAGATCTAAAGAGGTCGTCGATATACACAACCTTCTTCTTATATTTTCTTACAAAAAGGTTGTTATAACTCGAAGGACACAAAGGAGCAACTTTTATTAGTTGCTCCAAGACTCTTCCTCCAAATTAAGCATTACAATTAAATGAAAATGCTTATATTTTCCATCATAATATGGACTTACAGTGACAATAATTGTCTTTTTATGATAATCATTGTAGGTTTTCTAATTAAAAATATTATTGTCCATTGATCCCTGAGCAAGGACTCTTAGTTTAATAGAGACAAGAAAAGTTGGATTTTGCAACTTATTAAGTACTAATAGATCTGGATACTATTAGGTATATCCTTTGGTTATATTTTATATTTTATTTATTTATGTATTTATTGTAATTTTATTTACATAGTCATTTAATATACTAGTTTTATTTATTTACTCTTTAACCTACATCGTTTTTTTATTGTCACATTTATATGTGAGATTATCAGAAATAACCTCTCAATTATGTAGGAGTAAGGTTGCGTATTATCGAACCTTCTCAGACCTTATTTTATTACAAGACTTCAGATTAAGTGTGTGATAGGAATGATATATTTGAGGTATAAGAGAATAATTAAATAAGAGATTTATAATTGGTCGAAAGTATTTGAAATATATAAATTTTTGGAGTGAAAAAGAGAAATGTAAAGATAAGGGTAAATACTATATGAGGGCTTATTTGCAAGGATACAATTGCAAATATAGAAAAGAAGAAAGTTGGATCTATCACGATCATTAATGGCAACAACGCGGAAACTGCCTTTTGACATAATTAACCTTTAAATCCAATCGAACTATCCGATTATTTGCAATCGGATCTGACCCGACATTCCACATCCAGACAATAGGACAACATGAGAACAACTAAAGATACTATTATTATATAACGACGAAAAATACACAGTCAACAACAACAACTAAGTGAAAGCCTTCAGAATCTGAGAAGATTTAGAAGTATGTATCAACGACAACAACCAAGTAAAAGTCTTCAATTGCAGAATCTAAGAAATTTCATAAATACGTAATCTTATTCTTAACGGATAAAGATGTTATTGTCAGAAAAAGAAAAATACTCGTTATTTTCAAATTTATAGAGAATAATTTTTTAATAGTACATGATAATAATTTGTAAATTATATGAAACTAATAAATTACTTGGTAAATAAAAAGATGTCTGGAAAATAATATCTAATAAAATTATTTTGGTGTAAATTTTGAAAATTAAAGGCTACAAACAAAAATAAATTATATTGATCTGATTCTTATTTGGTTTGGGCCGGGATCCTCACCGGCCAGGTATTGTCCCTGAGGCTTGCCAAAGCCGTCCCTGTTCCGAATTTTATCCTGGAGTGGCAAGAATTCGAACCCTTGACTTCAGGATTTCGTTGGGTGCATGACCCACGCCTCTTACCATTGAGTTACGGCTTAGTGGTAAGAGGCGTGAAGTTAACTCCAACAAATCCCTGAGGTCACAGGTTCGACTCCCAAGAGGAGCAGGCCGCAACCTAAAAAGGACTTGGCGACTAAAGGGGACAATACCTGACCGGTGAGGGTCTCGGCTCAAACCAAAAAGGCGCCTTTTTGGACATAGCTCAGTGGTAAGAGGCGTGCGTCTCAACGCAACAAAACCCTGAGGTCCTGGGTTCGACTCCTGCATTCCCCAACAGAGGGCTAGGAATCACCTTGTGCACCAGAAAAGGACAAAACCTTGTAGCGGACTCACCCAAACTATTATTCATATTAACAAATTTTACTTTTTTATGAATATTAAAATTGATATTCAATCTATTGTCAATGATAAATTACAGAATATTGAATTTAATCATTGATCCAATTTCCATTTGTTAGAAAAAAATATTAAGAAAATTACTTATTTATAAAAAATGTAATTAAAATTCAATATCTGTTTATACTAATTTCATATAAAATTTGATAATAAAACTTCAAATTTAACATTAGGCTTGACAATTAAGTTCATATCCTATTCATTTTAATCATACTCAAACTTTTTTTAATTTCTAGACTTTAAATTAGGTTCGGATTCAAAATGTTTAATTAAAAACCCGACAATTTAAGAGAAAACAATATCATTTTAAATAAATTTCAATTTCAATAAAACTTTAAACCAAACCCGAACCTAATGTCATCCCTTTGTGGTTGTTTAACAGACTATTCATGATAATCTAGTATTCGTAACGAATCTTTCCCACTTTTGCCAACTTTGGAGCTTAATAAAGTATTATTTAATATAATTTAAGTTGATTAGTATGTTCATACTTTATATTAACACTGTTATTTATAGTCTAGATTCCTCATAAACATGTTCAAGACGTTTCGAAGACTCCTATAAAATATGAGAATCCAAGACAAAGGAAAAGATGTGTCTTATAAAGGTTTGCTAAGTCATAGAGCTTTATTTCAAATCACTTATATTTCCTTACTCCTTAAGGAGTGAGTCTTTTAGAATTTTAAATTATTAGTTTAACGAATAAATCATATTTTTTTACGTATTAATTTAATTAAAAATACGTAATTTATAAGTTTCCCTATACATTTGATGTACTAATTAAGAGTTTCTAACTTTTTATTTTATATTATGACTTTTTATTTTAAAACATTGTCTAATACTATTTTGTTTGCGGTAAAAATAATAGGCTTAACTTAAAATTAATTTAACAAATTGGAATAATATTTTAATTATCTAATACCGATGATTAAAAATTTCTATCAGTTTAATTGGTTCAATTGTAAAAACTTTGAATCGTTTAACTTTTCGGTTTATCTTAAACTTCATTAATAACTCTCGTTGTTAAAAATTAATTAATTAATTAATTGATCGGTAAATTTTTGTAAATTAATAACTTTTTATATATTAAAATAAATCAACTAATTTTTTTAACAATCTCTTTTTCAATTAAATTTCAAATTCTTTAATAGATAAGAACTATCTCTTTTAATCATATTTAACTTCTTTAATTTTATTTAAGCTTTAGCGAGTTTTATGACAATTTAATATCATTTGAACTTTTTAAACCTTAAATCTTTTGTCTTACCGGTTTAACTTTTGATTTAGGGACTGTTTGGTTCCACTTTTATTTTTCTGTTGTTGCTTTTAATTTTTGTTTCCTATTTTTAGTTTCTGTTTTTTTAAATGAAAATTTGTTTGGTTGAGATTTGTAATATAAAAACTGAAAACAAAAACCTGTTTGGTTGAAATATTGAAAACAAAAAAAAATTTAATTTATTATTATTATTATTATTATTATTAAGTTGTTATTATTATTATTATTATTATTAATTTCTTTTATTATTATTATTATTAATTTTTAATAATTTATTCTCATTATTATTAATTTTTAATAAGTTATTATTATGATTATGATTATGATTATTAATAATTTTTAATAAGTTATTATTATTAATAAATTATTATTATTATTATTATTATTATTATTAGTAATTATTTTATTTTTATTAATTATTGTTATAAATTTTCTACTTACTATTTTCAATATTTTTAATATTATTAATTTTATTATTTAAAATTAATTATCTTATTATTATTATTATTTATTAATTATTATTATAAATTTTGTACTTTTATTATTATTATTATTATTCGAGATAGAAAATAGGGATACGTTGTTTTTCTGTCGAAGAAAGCATATTGTCAAAATTTAGATAAACGATATTTTCTGATTTCTATAAAACTGTTGTGGTTTTTTTATTTTCAGAAATAAAAAATCACAATAGAATAAATCAAATACGTTTTATTTACTTGTTTTTTTTATAAAAACGACAACAAAAAATGGAAAGAAAAAAATAAAGACAATTTATTAATTAAATAGGGATAAAATTGCATATTTTTAGACATTATTAGTATTGTTGATGTATTTTTTATTTACAAATAAACTATCAGAACTTTCAGAGCCACATTTTCAATATTAGAAAAAATAAGAATATGTTAGAGGGAGATTAGGCGAGGGCGAGGTGTGTCTTTTAAGACTCGTTATGATTAAGTTTGACTAGGTAGGTACAAAGGTACAGCATATGTTTGCTGTCTGTCTGTCTGAGGCCTTAAAAAAGGGTTTATTCCTAATCTCTTAAAGTTTATGATTCTAATCGTTTGCCACCTAAGGGTAGATGATTAGGAGGAATGAGAGATACCGGATCAAAAGGTCTTATGTTTAAATCCTCTTATTTACAATTTTTTAATTGAGCGTATCATATATAACTTGTCTAATGTGAAATATTTGGTTGGATTTATAGGCTATTGTGTCAATCTGAAGATTTAACAAGTACGCTTTCAAAAGATAGCGATTACGGGTTCTTTTTAGGGACGGAGTCAGACTCAATTCTAAGGGGAAGTCACTTATATGTGTAATTTAAAAAAAAAAACTTAAAAGAGGCTACTTATTTTTTTAATTTTTTTAATTTTAATTATATAAGAAATATAAAAAAATTAAAAGGGGGGCCAATTTTAAAAATTTTAATTATATAAATAATTTTTAAAAAAATTTTGAAAGATGGGCCATGGCCCCGCTCTACTTCAACATAGCTCCGCCCCTGGTTCCTCTGTTTTATTAAATTATATATTAAGTTATTAACATAATTTAATAAAATTAGTGAAGATTTTATTTTTTATATTTTCGATATTACACTAATTAAAAATAATAAATTATTTTTAAATAATAAATTTAAGCATAGAAGTAAAGAAAATTGGAAAAAGAGAACAAGCAAAATTATCCTATCTAAGTGGGCTTGATATTGCCTAGAGATCCATGGGAGAATTTAAGCTTGAAATGAAGCCCATTTGTAATAATTATTATTACTGATCAAACTCTTTGAAATAATCACTTTAATAATTGTTACGATTAACACAGACTTATAGTTAAGTTAAATTAGAATGATTTATTATCTTTATTGAGCTTTTCACTATTCAAGTCAAAGTCCGATGGACACTTCACGGACCTATCTGTCATCCCTGCATTTAACTTCCATCAGAATCGAATTAGGCCGGGCAAGCCTAGCCATTGGTTATCAGGTTCAGATTTTTCAGTACACCAAAATATCCAAAGCCTGTCATTTTCTGGGCAAGACACGACAAAGGTACTTCTGTCCACTTCAAGTTGACAGCGATTTTGCGGTACCTGAGTAATGTAATGTTGTTTAAAAAGGCCGAGTCTTGGGTCATGTAAGGCCTGGGCAGGAGGCAATTGCCACCTCTCTTCAAAAGTACTCTTGCCTCTTGACTTCAACTCGAAGAGTGCATCTACGTCAATTGTCTCCGGCGAGTTGACACTCCGACGACTTTAATTGCTTCAGGCACATCCATAGAAGTACGAAATGATATGTTACTGGAATTCTAATTGTATGTTGATATTTATTACTCCCTCTGATTTATAATAAATGTCGTTTTAGAAGAATGTACATTTATTAAAAAAGTTAATAAAATGTCTGATATACCCTTATTAATGACATGTTAAAGTACCTTAAAAATATAATCTGTGTAATTTGTGTAATTAAGATGTGAGAGAAATTAAAAGTTAATTTTAGAAGTAAAATTATAAACATTAAAAAATGCATATAAAGTCAAGAATGACACTTATTTTGAATAATTAAAATGTATCTAAAGCAACACTTATTATGAATTAGAGTGAGTAATTATCAGATTTCTAAAAATTTAAAAATTTAGAAATCTAAAAATTGAGTTAATTCTTCCCCCGTTAAGGAGACCAACTCAAACTTGGGGAATCTCGAAAATTCAAAAAGGTGTTTTAGAGTGTATGTTTTCATATTTCCTTTTCTAGATGAGTTGTCCGTTTTCAATATTTCTATTTCGTCTAACTAACTACGCTTTAGACTATTCTTAGTTGACCCACAGGAAATAAAATTCTCTATCTAGTTTTATGGTATCTTATTGTATTGAGTAAATCTCAGCAATTTATTTATGCGGATCCTGCATAAGCTTCACATAAATAAACATGGAACTCGCGTAAATAAAAGGTTAAAATTTATTGAACACAACTATAAAAACTGGATAGAGGATCTGAACTCAACCATGTATAATCCTAATGCTAAAATTGTACTTTAACAAGAAAGTAGACCCGAGGGTCACGTGACAGTAGAGTCTACTGTTATAAAATATACTATTAGCCGACTTCTAATAATTACTCGAGCCTGCCCCCACAAATGGGCAAACACGACTCTTAACAACTAATCTTTCTTTTGGAAAAAGACCAATATAACTTTTTCTAAAGTACACTTTAATAAATCATGAACTTATGAAATAATAGTCAAAAACATACTTTGATATAGCGTGTATGATATTGATACGATTTTATTAAATTAAAAGACTAAAAGATATGTTAAAATATAATTTAATAAAACTTAAAATTTTGAAGGGTTAAGCGTAGTTTACACCAAAGTTCATAAATATAATTAAACTTATTTTTACCCATTTTTAAGTATAAAATATTCGTGTTTGAATAACTTGCATAATAGAAAAAAATGAAATATCCATTTTATAGTTAAAATTAATTTATATTTTAGTTTTATCAACCATGATAAAAAAGTTAATTTAAGAAAGCAATGAGTAGATTATGGAAACATACTAGCAATCATGTAATGACAATTAAACTATGATTAAAGTACACCAAAAAGCGTTAGTGCTTAATCACGATCTAGTTAACTATTTAGATGGACTTTGGGAAGTTAATAAGAATTTTTTATTAAATTTTTTAAAAATATATTTAACTGTAAAATAAAAAAATATTTTTAATAAATATGATTTTTTTCGCAACTAAAATATAACTTTTCAATAAGCTCTTTTTAATAAGCTCAAATTTGAAACTTTTAAAAAATCCTCTTAAATGACTTTTTCGGATAGATTTTTTAGGTTAATTAATGAGACTATTTTTAGTCTCTTTTACTCTTATGCTTTAAACATAATTCTCACAATACCCACAAACTCATTTTCATATCTATTTTACAAACTCACCTTTTATAATCTCTGGTGCAGTGTTTTATAACATAAAATTTGATGTTGCCTCCTTTCGAGTGAACCATCTTAAGGAATACAGAAATGCACTTAAAAATGTTACTAAAATGAACGAATGAATATGCACAATAAATGTAAATATGACCTAAATATTTATATAAATTAGACTAACCAACCATCTTAAGGAATACTGACACTTTAAGAGCTAACAAAGAACCAATTTATATGTGATTAATTTTATTTTTAATATTAGTTTTACTGTAAGAAAGTTTTAAAAACAGTTTTTTTTAAATGAACATCAAATAATTAACTTATTGTTTTTAAAAAAATTCTTATAAAATAATACAGGAAAAACAAAAAAAACTTTTCTGATATAGACCTAACCGGCTAAGTCAGAAACTTTCGTTTTAACGTGTAATAGACGAAAAACCGAAACTAAAAGAGTGTAGTTTAGAAATTAGGCCTGCCAAACTTGAAAGTCTTCATTGATAGAGACCATATGGTCTTCCTGGAATATTGGTTTAAGGCAAGTAACCACTTAAGATGCCGACATCACTGATGAATGGATTGAGACGATTTGGGTTTTCCGAGTAAACTAAAGTTTTAAATAGAATTTAAAATTAAAAATTTTGAACTAATTTTTAAAATTTAATTAATTTAAATAATATTAGTTTATTAAATTGGAGACAGTTTAATCTCAATTTATCATGTCTAAAATTGGGACATCAATCAGAAGCCAGAAAAGGAAACAAAGCAAACATTCCACATTAAACAAAAAGCTCAAGTTAGCAGCATGAAAGTTGTTTCCATGAAATAATACAGAAGATTCATAAAAAGCTGAAGTTCTTTTTGCTAATGGTTTTTTCCAAGGTCTTCGAGCTTTTTTGAAGTCTTTCTTATGTTTGCTAGTCTTTCTTCATCTTCAAAGTCAAATAACATTCTTTTACCTTCGATTTCGGAAGGAAAAAAGGCAAAATAAACAGGAATATCCAAGCTTTGTGCTAGGACCATTACCTTCACCAAACACTCTTTTGTTTCCTTCTTGCCCTGAAACGGTCAAGATTCCACGTAAGAAATATTCCAATTTTTGTCTTTATAAACTCGTGCATGCCTCAAACTAAACCATGCATTGAAAGTTTGAAACCATAGTCATGGAGTTGGTGTTGGTGTTTCTGGTTCTCAAGACCTTAGCTTTCATAGCGTTGATGGGGTTTCTCAGTCTGGTTTTACAAATGTGTGATTCCCTGATTTTGAAACCTGAAAGGCTACGTTCCAAGCTCAGAAAACAAGGTATCAGAGGTCCACCACCTTGTTTTCTGCTCGGAAACACAGCTGAAATGAGGAAGGCAAAGTCCAAGTTCTCAAATTCTTCAAAACAAGAAGAGCAGATCATAACCCACAACTGTTCCTCATCACTCTTCCCGTTCTTCGACGGATGGAGAAAAGAATACGGTATACCAAATTACCAATATATATCGATCATTAGGTGACGTTTCATGTTCTTCATGTTTAGTTACTTTTGGTTGAGCTCTTGAAAGTAGCTCCCTTGAGGGTTGAAGAAGGCTCCTTCAGCTGCTGCCCTGTTGAGCTTGAATAATGGTTGAGGCAAAATATCAAACACCTTCAGCTCACTGTTCACGTCTGCTCCAATACAAGAGGTAACTCTGCTGCACTGCACTCCTTAATCTCCTCCTCTGTTCTTGACTTTGTACTCTGTGATTTTGTGAATGTATGGTAGATGGTTTGTGTAAATTGAAAATGAATGTAGCTCTCCTATATCATCCGAATGATGAACTTCAGTTCTGAAAATTCTTTGTGTATGAAATCTACTTCAGCTATTCACTCTCTAACTTGTGACTTGGCTTTTGAATGAAATAAAACGAAGTAAAAATATAGCTAACAAATCAGGACAACTGATTTAAGACTTATGGAAGGATTGGATTTTCGGTATTCACTCACAAGACTTTTCCTAAAAACAGAACATAACAGGTTTTGTCTACTTTTGCTGCTCTACTTGACATTTGCTACTGGAAATCAGAACACAATGGAAAGATAACATGAACATGAACATAAAACTTGAAAGATAAACTTGTATTGAGAGTTTTCTGGTGTTTTTTTCACTCTTACTCTCAAGATTTTTTCAAACTAGTTTCTGGTTTTGGAAAAACAGAACACACATAATTTGTTAACTTCTAAAGATCAACTACTAACTTGCTACTGAGAATCAAAAGAAAACATAACATGAAAATTGAAATTTGGAAGGAAAAACGATCTTGTATTGATGGTTTCTGGTTTTTCATTACAGCTGAAAAAATGAAGAAGAGGATGAGCTTTTTTAACTTAGCTCTCTCCCTTTACATCCAATGGTTTTT
>JANZLX010000003.1:31477202-31498178 GCA_025531955.1 Erythroxylum orinocense | reverse complement strand
ATTTGCATTTAAGCTCCTTCATCTTTCCTTTCACCTTTCTCTTCTTCCTTACCTTCACTGCCATTGCCAATTCCTCTACCAATTTTAACACTTCAAGCTGCCCAAGACAACTTATCTCAACATGAGCATTTTCTGTTCGTGCACTTCTTTTCCAGGTTCAACGTTCATGTTCTCTCTAGGAAAAATACCGATCCTGCACTCCAACAATCCTGAAGTTGTAAGAGAAATGAGCAAGTGCACTTCTTTGAACTTAGGCAAGCCTTCGTATCAACAAAAGGAACGAGGTGCTCTACTAGGCCGAGGCATTCTCACCTCAAATGGTACAGAATGGGCTCACCAGAGAAGAATTCTTGCTCCTGAACTGTATCCAGAGAAGGTTAAGGTACAAACTCTGCTCTTTTTCTTGGCCTTTTACTCGATTTCCTTGTCCATAACCAATGCTAAAAGCTTTGATATATTTTTTTTGGAAGAAAAAAGCTTTGATATCTTGATTTGTAGAATATGATTCCATCAATGGTGGAGTCCTCCATGGTAGTAATCAAATCATGGGCTGACAAGCTTGAGAGTGAGGGTGGAATTTCTGAGATCAAAATCGACGAATACATGAGAAGCTTCTCAGGGGATGTGATTTCAAGTGCGTGTTTTGGAAGTAACTACTCAATGGAAGAAGAAATT
Organism: Erythroxylum orinocense; assembly: GCA_025531955.1. NCBI lineage: Eukaryota > Viridiplantae > Streptophyta > Magnoliopsida > Malpighiales > Erythroxylaceae > Erythroxylum > Erythroxylum orinocense. The sequence goes on along the minus strand of JANZLX010000003.1, from coordinate 31,497,503 downwards.
TTTCACAAGCTACGAGCTCTTGAAGAAGCTATGTCGAGGAGAGTTATGTCTAATGGAATTCCCATTTTGAGGTTTGTTTAACTTCTCTGTACACTCAAATCAATTTCTCTGAACTCATTAAGACATATTTGTCTCCTAAATTATGAAATTTTCAGGTACTTGCCAACCAAGAGCAACAGAGAGATATGGAGACTTGAAAGAGAAGTACGTGACTTGATAATGAGCACAGTGAATGACAGGAAAGAACCAACCTCTGAGAACGACATAGTACACAAGATCGTAAGCGGTGCTAGTAGCAGTAATGTAAGAAAAGATTGTATCAACAGATTCATTGTTGACAACTACAAGAACATTTACTTAGCTGGGTATGAAACAACTGCTATAGCCGCTACATGGACATTAATGTTGTTAGCATCGAACCCTGAATGGCAGGAGAAGGTTCGTGTCGAGGTTCTTCAAGTCTGTGGAGGACAAAAACCTGATTCCAACACGTTGCTCAAGATGAAAACTGTAAGTCAAACTACCAATCCTTGGGAGGGTCTAAAATATTTTCCAATTTTTTACATAGATACTGATCGAGAAATTATATGGCAGTTGACAATGGTGATTCAGGAGTCACTGCGTCTCTATCCTCCTGTCACTGTAATGTCTCGAGAGGCATTGCAGGACATGAGATTCAGTAACATTAGTGTGCCAAAGGGGGTGAATCTATGGACCTTGAATGTAACTATGCATCAAGACCCTGAAATTTGGGGACCTGATGCTCACGAGTTTAATCCTGAGAGGTTTGTTAATGGAGTCAAAGCAGCTTGCAGGTTTCCTCACCTGTACATGCCATTGGGAATGGGGCCACGCACATGTTTGGGTCAGCACTTCGCAGTTGCTGAGCTTAAAGTCCTGATTTCTAGTCTTGTCTCCAATTTCTCCTTCGTTTTGTCACCAAAGTACGTACACTGTCCTGATTTGAGGCTGGTCACCGAACCAAAATATGGAGTAGACCTCCTCGTCAGAAGGTTATGACGAAGCCATGTTTAAACCTTTATCTTCGAATAGTTTTCTTATGTATGTTGAATAAATTATGCATGGTGTGTATCATTTCGATATTTTAAATCATGAATAAAATATTAAGTATGTTTTAATATTCATTTTGTTACATTATCAATCATATGGTGTATAAAACAAAATTTAATTGTGCTAAGAAGTACTTTTTTATTATATAATAATCTTTTTAAGAACCCAATATAATATAAAAGATTTAAAGTTTGAGGTTTAAAAAGTTTGGGTATTAGATAATCATAAAATTAACTTAATATTAGTAAAACTAAAAATTTTGAAATATGATTATCGTTACCTATTGAAGTTTAATTAAAATGGATATTATTAAATAAAAAGTTAATTAATTAATTTTAGTTTATAAAACTTATTAATTTACTAAAATCGACCGTTTAATTAATAAATTAATCAATTTTTAACAATAGGACATGTAAGTATGATTTTTAAAGTAGATCAAGAGTTATTAAAGTAAATTAAATAGAAAATTTGAAAACTGAATCTAAAGTTAGACTATTCAAAGTTTTTACAGTTGAACCGGCTTGGTTTTTTAATCATTAATAATAATAATATTTACAATTAAATTCTAAACATATTGAAAATAAGATAAATAAGTATGATTTTTATAAGGGACAACAAAGTATTAATGTTAGAGTAACTTGAACTTTTGTCAACTAATGCAATTATTAATATTGTCAACTTAATTGCAGATTTTAAGCACATCGTATGATATTATAATTTGGATCCTCATCCTCACGATATTCTGCACAGTTAAAGTAATAATCCCAAGTTACAAAATATTTGTGTTAAGGTGACTCAAAAAGCATAATAAAATTAAAGAGTGAAAGTATATAATTTATTTTAAAAAAATCTTTAATCTTTAAATTTTTTTAAAACGTTTTAATTTTAATTTCTTTTAAAAATCCCTTAAACTTCAATTAAACAATAATAATGAAACACACTTACTACAAAAATCAGACATGAATTAATTAAATACTTTTTATATGATGATTTAACCAATTTCTTAAACTAAAGCTGACTTGACTCAAATTAATATTGTTCTAATATCTTAAATTATTAATTTATTTAAGAACTAAATTAGGTTACGATATTAATGAAATTTAATTGATTCGTATTTATTGTTCATATTATGCATATTTTATCATTATTCTTTAACCGACGTTTAAAAGAATGAGTTAGAAATTAGAAAAAAATCTAGATTTTCTAAACTATAAAGTATAACATAAAAAAACGCTGTTTACTAAAACAGTGTTACAGACCAATTTTAAGCCCAGCCGAGATAGGATCTTTTATTCAATATTATAGTATCTTATTCTTTTTTTTTTTTGAAAGTTATAGTGTTTTATTCTGTATCATAAATCTTAGTCATTTATTTATGCGAGACCCACATAAATAAATGACTGAGATTCATGAGACAGAATAAGATACTATAATATTGGACAGAGGATCCGGACTCAGCCCAGTCATTCATTAGCAGGTTTCGTTATAAATAAATGGCTTAAATTTATGAAACATAATAAGACACCATAATATTAGACAAAAAATTCAAACTTAACCCAGCTATTCATTAGGCTGGCCACTATGGCCCATTATGAGGAAGAGTTAATCGGAATCGGGTCATTACAAATGTTTCCAGTCGGTTTGGCAGAATCACAATCCTAAAATATTCATTATAAACGTTTATTGTCATCCTTTAGAACATGATAATGCTGCTGTTTATATATCATAATCATGAAACACACAATTATTAATGGAGATGAACGAAATTTAATTTACTAATCATAAAAAGTCGTCATATTATATACTCCTTCCGATTTATAATAAGTGTTGTTTTAGATACATTTTAATTATTCAAAATAAGTGTCATTATTGACTTTATGTGTATATAATTTTACTTCCAAAATTAACCTTTAATTTCTCTCACATCTTAATTACACAGAATATATTTTCAAGGCACTTTAACATGTAATTAATAAGGGTATATTAGACATTTCATTATCTTTCTTAATAAGTGTGCATTCCTCTAAAACGACACTTATTATGAATCAGAAGGAGTAATAGTTTAGTAATCGTCGGTTAGGTATACAACGGTGAATTTGTTCCCAGATCTTGTACACACCACCCTTCATACTATATAATAGTTGGTTTGTTCACACATCCCTGCTTTCGATTCAACATCATTCAAGTTGTTAAGATGAATCAAATATGAAATCTTTGGATTGGTACCATTACCTGAAAATAATCAACCGGATGCTATTCAAAAGGTAGCTTAAGTTTGGATAAGTTAAAGAGAGAAACGATTAAAGGTTAGGAACTTTGAATGGAAGATAGGAGAATTTGAACCAAATAATAAAATCCTATAAGCTAGTTTTCAATCATATGTTACATTTTCCAATAATTCAAAGCACCTAACTTAATCTAGATTAGGACACGTAAATGGAAATATAAAAACAGAGATGCTATAACAAAAGCAAACAATTATCAAATGTAAGTATAATAAATATAAAATTAGGAATCACATATTAAAAAGAGTAACAAAAAATAATATGAACAATAATGAGTGTTCCAAATTAATTATTCAATTGTCACCATCTATATAAAAAGAGAAATTTAAAACTAGAACTTGTGTCACTTTGTAAGTTTAATACAATATTTTTAAAAAGAACTAAAAATTAAACCAATAAAATAAAAAGATTAAAGTTAAAAATTCATCAATTATGACAATTGAATCTATCGAATTGATTTGATTTAATTTTTTAATCATTAATTTTATATGAAAGTTTTAAGGCATTTTTTTAATTTCACTCATTATATATTTCTATTATTATGCATTTCTTAAAAGAATAGGTATTGGATGTCTTATATTAAACTTCATTAAATTATGTTAACAAAATTAAGTTACATAGACATAACAATTTTTTTAAAAAATTAAGTTAGTATTTATCATTATCTATAGTATCACGTACACATTAATTTATAATATCTTCAAAATTATATTAATATTTTCAATCTTAATTAAGTTAAGTTTTTAGACTATAAATCATAGATTTAGGCCATGTTTGACAAATAACGGATTGCATTAGCTGTTATCTAATTATGTCAGCAGTTAGTTGATAGCTGATTATATCAACTGATTTGACCAGCGGATAACATTAGCTGTTTATTAAAGATGTTTGATAAAATTAACTATTTAGTATTAACTGTTGATGTATAAAATAACTTATGAGGACATGATTTTAAAAAATTTATAAGGGCTTGAATACTATATTTCTTAATATTTCGTTGAATATTCTTATAAGAATTTAGATTTGAATATTTAATTTTACAAAAATTCATTTTATAACTTTAATAAATAATAATAATAATAATAATAATAATAATAATAACAACAACAACAATAATAATAATAATAATAATCTAACTTTAAATTCTCTATTAATATAAATGATGCAACAAGCTACATCATATTGATATTTTTTCATATAATATGTATGACTTTTATTATTTAATAAATTAAAAATATCTGTAATTATAGTATGACATAAATACGATATATAGTAGTTATATATTAAAAATATTAATTTGATATGACTCTTTATGTTCTAAAACTTAATATTATGATATTTTTAAATGTAAACTAATATTATAAATTAAATAAAAATTAAAAACTTTAATTAACCCTTTTATTATATTCTTTCAAACTTTACGACATAATTGTACGTTCAAAAAAAGCCAACTTTGAAAATACACAGAGCAAAAGTAGAGAATAAAATAGAGAGCAATACTGTCATTATGCAAACAGTTAACTCTAAAAGCTCCTCTTATGGAGCTTTTAGAAATCAACTTATTAGGTTAAATAAGCTAACTAGTAAGTCATTCACTAAATACATCAATAACTTTTTAAGATGGTCAAAAAGCTAAAATTTAGTCAATAAATTAAAAAACTGATAAGCTGTTTGTCAAACATCTCCTTAGTCTATATCATATCACAATTATACACTAATATAATATTTTAAAATTATTTATTATTATTTTTTTTAAAAGTAAAGAGATTCATTAAAGCTAAACGAGGAATCAAAACTGAGGAAGCAACTAAACCTAAAGCCAATAGGCTTTACCCTATACACTTGGACCTAAGCTTATTCAGAATTGAAAACAATTGCGGAAGAATCAAAACGAACAACAGAAACAATACTACTAGGGATGTTATCCCAAACGAAGTAGTTTGCATTGAATAAAAGCGGCCCTCGCTAACGAATGAGCAGCTTTATTAGCACTCCGCGAAGTCCATTGAACGAACAAATGTTGGAAGTGAGCCATAAGTGACAAACACTCAACAAACACTACACCAACCTCTAACAAATTACTAGAAGGCTTAAGAAAATTGTTTATCGCTTCTAAACAGTTTGACTCCAGATAAAAATATAATTTTAACCTTAATATTTTTTAAAAACTAAATAAATTTTATCATCATCTTTAGTATTATTTTTAAAGTGCAATCAATACTATTTTAATAAGAGTATAAATAATATAGAAAATAACAACAAAGATTTACTTTGTCAACGCACCTTTATTCGTTTTAAAAACTTGGTTTCTGCATGGAATTTATAGCTAGTAGCGAAGAAAGGACTACGTGATGGCCGTGCTGCGTCAGGTGTCAAATTTGGACCATTTTATTTTCATACTTTTCCTCCCTCTCTGAACAATTGACGTGTTCAGAGCTCAGCCAGTGAAGACCTCCCAACCGAACGTATACCTCGTACCGAAAATTGTTACGCCCGTAAACCTGGAGTTTAGATTTTTTGTCTAATATTATAGTATTTTATTATATCCAATGAATCTCAGCCATTTATTTATATAAGATTCGCATGAGACTCGCGTAGGGCTCGCAAAATAAATGGCTGAGATTTCATGAGACAGAATAAGACAGAATAAAACTAGATAAAAAATCTGGACTAATAAATGAGTTAGATGTTAAGGAAACGGAGCACAACATTTTTTTTTTAGTACAGGTGAATACGTCCCCTCCCAACCACCTTTTTTGCGATTGAAATTCTCTATTTTAGTGTATCAATCAGTATTTTAAAATTCGGATCGGTCATCGGATCGGTCATAAAATTAGAGACTTTACTGATGACCGGTTTGACCAGTTCAACCACCGGTCGAACCGGTGCGATGTCATAATTATGTAATAATTATATTTAATTATATATAATATTAATAATATTAAAAAATAAAAAAATAAAAAATAAAATTTTATTGAACCATTGGTCGGATCGGTTCTCACTGGTTCAATTGAGAACCGAATTTTAGGGATGAACCGAACTGGATAGTCGACCGGTCACCAATCAAACTGATCGAACCGACCGGTCTTATCCGTTTTTCAAAACCATGGTATCAACCTTTACAAACCGGCATGTGATCTTCTGTTCTATTATCCCATCTCAACTTGTCTCATTTTATCTTAGTTATTTATTTATGTGGGACCTATATAAATAGATAGTTAAGATAGAACGAGAGAGGGTTGGTATAGGGTAATAAGACAGAGGATCTAAGGGGATACAAATTTGGCTGAAACACCGGCTGTACGTATTAACAAAATTTAAAATTTAAACCTTATTATTTATTTTATAATATCATTTTTAAATACAATAACAATTATAATTATTTGATAAAAATTTTAAATAAGAATGTAAAATCTAAAGAGATCTAATAATATAGCTTTAATAATATACAACATTATCCTACTAAAGATAGATTAAAAAATAATATTATTTCAAAACATTTTACATTTTCTATATCTTATTAATTATTTATTTGTTTTTACCATAAAGAATCATAACTTATTTCGTTGAGTGAAATAACTATTTTATTACCGATATATTCTATATGAATAATTGTTCCTTTGTTTGATTAAAAAATAACATACAGAATAATTAATCATAAGTTTAGTTATTCTTGCACTTTAAAAAATAGCTAAAAATATCTCCCAGTGTTTTTACCTATTTTATATTTGCACTTTGAGGAATAGGTAAATATATCTCTCTCCATGTCTTTACTTATTCTACGTTTGCACTTTGAAAAATAACTAAAAATACTTTCTTATGTCTTTACGCAAAATAGGTAAAGATTATTTTTTCCCTTATTATTATTATTATTATTATTATTATTATTATTATTATTTATATTCAGGGACGGAGCCAAAAATTTAAGATAGAAAGGTCCAAATGTTTAACTTTTTTAAATTTTAGGAGGCCTAATACATCACTAACTCCCAAATAACTTATTTTAAAAATTTTTTTTGAGAAACCCAGTGCACCACTGAGCCTACCTAACTACATCTATGTTTATATTATTATGAATATTAATTTTCTTATTGTTATTATGGATTCATACACAAATTCGACCATTGCGATCCAAATTCTATTTAAATAGGCTTGATGCTGAATCATAGTCATTGACTCATTGTTTATTACTCACCCGACTTTTGCATAGCCATTGTTGACTAAAAGCCTCTATTAAGAATGTTACGATATAGACATTGTTGGCAGAACACCTTCAGTTATTTATGAAATGTTTTTAATTAAAGTTGTTAAAACCTGGATTGGTTAACGATGTATAAGGTTGATAATGGATTGAATGTAATTCACTTTGAAATTTGATTAATTTAATTTTTATTTAATAAAATAATATTATTTTAATTAATTAATTTTTAAAAACCAGTTCTTCCAATTCAGTATTTTAACTTCAAAGTCGATTTAAAACTTAATTAACTTCGAAAACTCCAAACTGTCTCCATCAATTCATCATTGATATTTGTTTATGATTAAGTGGTTAGTTGCCTTACACCAATATTTTAGGAAGACCATATATTCTCTAACCAATAAAGACTTCAAGTCTCTTTTAATTCAAGTTTGGCGGTTTCACTATAATTGTACCATAATATCTCGAGTGCGAGGATCCAAACTTTAATATGATTCTATATGTATAAAAAATGCAATTAAGTAGACAATATTAATAATTTCCAAATGACTCCGATATTTTTTTTTTGTTTTAGCTTTTTCTAGAATACATTTGTTTATTTTTAAAACATAAATTAGGCGAAATCTCGCCTTATATGATTTAGTATTATAAAATTAGTACTATAAAATAGATATCTTAAAATTTCAGACTAAATCTCATCAGGCTAAATCTAACCTTATATGATTTAGTATTTTAGATTTATATTTTAATATTAAAAATAAAAAATTAATTTTTAAAAAAAACCACGTAATTCTTTTCCTTTTTATTTTAATAGTATTTTTTAAATTTAAAAAAAAAACTAATTTCCATTTTTTTCTTTGCCGGACAGCGCAGCCCTCTCTCCCACAACACTCACACAACGCCGCAACTCTTCCACCCACACTCACGCAGAAGCTCTCTGACTTTCACGCAGCCCATCCCGGTCTCCCCCACACGCGCAGGCACATCCTCCCAGCGCCAGCAGCAACGTCACACACACCATACGTAGCCGCAACATTTTCTTTCCGCATATTCCACTGTTCCACAGCTCCCTGCTTACACCTGTAACCATTGGCCCTTGATCTGCCTTCCCATAGCAACCTGAGTGCGGAGTCTCTGGAAAATCAGAATTATTTTGGAGGCTTCGACGACCAACAAGTTAGAGCAATGTTTCATTTGCAGATTTTTCCTCGACGAAGAATCCTACCCCTAAGAGGCAGAAAAGCATAATTCCAACCAGAAGTATGAGCATGGAAGGCCAAAATCTCATCCCAAGTTTGTACTCCCAAGTCAACAATTCGGTCAAACAAAGCTTGGAAACGCTAACTTGGAAACTCGGAGCGTTTCCAAGCAGATATTGCAACCTGTATATTGGGGTTTATACAATATCAGATATTAAAAGAAATTAAAAACCATATCGATTCAAGCAGATATTGTAACCTGTATTATCGAGAGCACAATACAATACCTTTTCGGCCTTACCTTGTTTCCAAATTGTTGTACAACGCTTTCCGTGTGTACAGCTGTCTTTAGTTGTTGGGAAGCATCTGGTAATTGGTTTCTCTACATTTATAGTAATTACTGCCATTGTTGTTTCTGTCAAGGCGACAACTTTCAATTCTTAACCACCCGAGTGAATTTTGGTGTTTGGAAAATTATAGGTGTGAAATGAGTAGGCGGTGAGTTTGAGGCAATGGAATAGTTGAGGAAAAATACGAGCATTGGAAGGAAACTGGTGGCTTAAAGTGTGGGCTACAATTGCCCAGGTATTGTTGTTGGTGGATTGAATGGATCCATCAACGTTCAATTTTGATGATAGATTTTCAATCTTACAAGAAAAAGCATACCTGGGTTCTTGGGTACCTCCAACTCCAGAGAAGTTGGTTCCAATGAGATCAGTTTCAACCCCAGTTGGTATGCTTGGAAGCCAACTGGGAGGAGTAAACTGGGAAGAATCAACTATCTTGCCGGGAGGTTTTGTGGAATTGTTGAACTGTGGTAGTGCGGACGAGAATTACAACCAAATTGATCAGAGAGTTTGGCACAGAGGATACAACCCGAGTTTGGTTGCGAGTAACGAAATCACAGATCACACATCAAGACCGTTCACTAGAGCTTTGTTAGATGACAATGCAGATTGGAGCAATGTTTCATTGGCAGATTTTTTCTCAACGAATAATCCTACTCCTAAGAGGCAGAAAAGTACAACTCCAACCAGAAGTATGAGCATGGGAGGCCAAAATCTCATCCCAAGTTTGTACTCCCAAGTCAACAATTCGGTCAAACAAAACTTGGAAACTCAGAGCTCAACTTCAAAAAGAAAGAGTGAATGTGATGGCTCATACCTGAGACCAAAGAGTAAGCAACTGAGACTTTTAGCTTTTTCATACTAACGTATTGCTTCTCAGTGAATAGCTTTGCTGTGAACCTGGAATTTGATTTCATACGTTTAAGTACACATGTTCTATGTACACTTCCATTATTATTATACGCAAATTAGCAATTCAGAAAATTAGACCCCACACATGTCTACGGCCTCATACTAGCTTCATCAAATTGTGATCTACACTTAAACAGTTCAATTACAATTCTAGCATAAAACGCCCCCTTCCTGCTAACTTTCATCACATCTTGATGCACAGAAAAGTATGCTAGCTATTAACTGGGTAGTTTGCTATAACTTACCATTACAACTGATGTGCTACTTTGCTATAACTTACTATGTTAGTAAAATCCAGACTCGCTGATGTGCTAAGACCATTATACTATCTCAGCTGTTGAGCCACATATAGTTTAAAGTGAGAGTTGTTCTTTAATTACCTTTCCTTTTTCTACGTGTTACTTGCCAAGACCATTTTATGAAGGGAATTAGTTCCATGACCTTGTTGCCATTCACATTCTCGTGTAACCTTATAATTTCATTCCTGATAATGGCTGTACTTACTGCAGATGATTTTGCCATACAGTCCGATTTCAATTATGATCTAAACACACCACCAAGATTAGAGGCTGGAGAAGTACCTCATTTTCCTTTTTCCCTTCAGTTGAAAGAACTGACATCAAGTGAGTCAAATAAGTTGAAATATCAATCTCGTATAGCAGCAAATTTCCTGTTAGAAAAGGAGTTAAGCAAAGAAAAAGATGAGCAACACAATGCAGTCATAGCCATAAACAGTGTAGCTAATCTCAATTGTAATGCGCTTTCATATAATGTATTGGATTCATCATCTGCTATTGTGTCTGCTCCATTTGAAGAGCCTAAAGATTCTGACCATGGATTTGACCCAAATACAACTCCTGAAGGAAAAAAACCAAAAAGGAGAAAGCACAGGCCAAAGGTCATTGTGGAAGGTAAACCAAAGAGAATTCCAAGGGCACAAACCACAAAGATCACTAAATCCAAGGAAAGATCAAGGAAAAGGACAAATGTATCAAGGAAAGGTCAGAAAGAAACAGCGACACTATATTCACATTCCATGGGAGAAGTTACAGTTTCCAATGCAGAAACCACTTCAAGGTCTTGTAGAAAAGCATTAAAGTTAAACTTAGAAAATGCCAGTGATGAAAGAGAGAACGAAAAGGCGGGTGAGAAAGAGACTGAACTTAATTTGAGAAGTACAGAATCTCAAGCTGCACAATCAAGCAGTAGAAGCAACAATATTGGCAGAATAAAGTCAAAATTGCAGATTGACAATCACAGCAGGCTATTGGCAGAGCAAGTAGGAGGTATGAGCAATAACATCCTTTCTATGAATCTAATACCACATGATCCCCTATCAATTTCAAGAAAACAAGCAGCTATAGTTCAAGTAGCTCAAACAAAAGATGTGCAAAAAGAGATTCCAACTACCAATGCAAGAGAGAGGTTTATAGGTGTGCATCAATTTTTTCATTCTGAAATAACTGGACATATTGTTGAATCAAGGAAAAGGGACTGCAAAATCCCTGATAAGATCAGACAACTGACTTCTCCGAGTACGCATCAACCAATGCCAAATGTTTCAACATATACAATTGATGGAAGTAGACCCATGATAACAGAAAGCTACAATAAGCAAAGAGAATCTTCTACTCCAAATCCTGTGGACTCTTCAATCCTGTACCAACAACCATATCAGACGAGTTATGACCAGCACAGTAGCAATCGCTGTGCCGGCTTCCCAGAAATTCACAAGAAAAGGAAATTGGAAGCAGAAAACCAAACATGGATATCCAGCATACATCAGTTTGAGGCTGGTGAAGATGTAGCAAAAAGAATCATCATGAGTAATGTCATCGAAACTGCATCTAGATCACAAAAAGACCATGAAGTATCTGATAACAGTCGGAAGAGACGGAATGATAGACTCAAGCCAATTCCCAGCGAACAATACACTCAGTTGATGTCTTCACATGATATGTTAAAGCAACCTGTTCTTCACAAAGGCCATTTATGTATTGAAAGTGTAGGAGAGATCAACAGATCCAACAATATGGTTGATTCATCCTCCTTAAACACTAAAGGAAATCGTGCTATGCACCCAGCAACTCCTCCTAAAACAGCCACCACACCCAGAGGTAGACCAAAAAGCAGAAGTTGTAACCAGTACACCAGTAGAGAACAAACAACTTCAGGACCTTCTCTATTTAATCCTTCAGAGGGTAGGGTACAAGGTCACAAGAATGTACTCAACAATCATTGTCAGTCACATGTACAAAAAAGAGGTATCTTGCAGATTAGCAAATCTGTTACTCAAACCGTCGCTCTTACAGACTCTTGTAATCTCTGAACAGTAACTGATTTTCATTTTTTATGCAGGACGACCTTCAAAACATGACCCCATTCTTACAATTGAGGGAATTACATCTCTAATAGAGGGTCTCAATCTCAATGAAAGAAGCAATCATGAAACCCAAGATCAAAAAGCACCGGTGTCATACAAAGGAGATGGAACAATTGTTCCATATGTTGGCTTTGAACTAATCAAGAGGCATAAACCAAGGCCTAAAGTAGATCTTGACCCAGAAACTGACCGTGTATGGAAACTCTTGATGTGGGAAGAAGAAAGTGGACCTGAAGAAATTGATAAAGAAAAAGAGAAGTGGTGGGAGGAAGAAAGGAGAGTTTTCCATGGACGAGTTGATTCATTCATTGCAAGAATGCACCTCGTACAAGGTAAACTTCCTTATACATGTGCCCCAAGACAATAAGATAATTAAGATTCCAAACTTTACAATTGAATTTGTAGGGTAGATTTATTCTCTTTCTTTTTTAGTTCCTTTCAACATATCCAAGCCATCATAATGTGAACTAACAGTTATGTGTAAAGCTTATTGGACACTATCTAAATGAACGCTAGCCTCATGTACTGTCATCATTGAAAGAACATACCAAAAGCTAATAGGATATACTTTTCATAAATTGCTAATCCTAGTCTCGAATGACAGCCAAATAAAAGATGTCACGTATCTACCAAATACTAAACAAGTTACAATTTCTTTGCACTATTCTTTACAAGCCAAAAGATACTCTTTCACACTAATGTCTGCTTAAAACAGCTGTGAGAAGTTTTGTTCCTTCCAAATACAGCCAACATGAAAATCAGTATTTCCTCACTTGAAGTTTTTAATAATAATGCATTAGAAATGAACTTATGATCGCACTTAGAAAATTACGAAGACACTCACCTAAGTCAGATGAGTATATTAACACTCTTTGCAGGAGATAGACGCTTCTCAAAATGGAAAGGATCAGTTGTGGACTCAGTTATTGGAGTATTCCTTACTCAGAATGTTTCAGATCATCTTTCCAGGTAATCAAGGTTAATTTCAAATTCAGACAATCCAAAAACATGTTGTCTTTGCATGAGTTGAAAGTATTTCAGTTACTTTCCCATTCTGCAGCTCTGCCTTTATGTCACTAGCTGCACAATTTCCTATGAGGTCAAGTAGAAAATCGGTTGAAGATCCAAATGTCTGCATACTTGAACCAAGCGACATTATCCAACAGTCAAAAAAATTGAGTTATCCTTTCTACAGCCATAGCTCTATGATGCGCAATAAATCAATACAAAACCAACACACCTCTAAGATGTCAAGGATTAAAAGAAAAGGCATAATGGATACACTTGATAACAGTGTTGAGGACAATGCCCTATCATCATCTTATTCCCTAGACTCCTCAGTTGGCCAAGCCCATCAACAAGTCAGATTTCACAGAGGCTCCAACACAGAGGAAGATGATCCTACTAACAGGTATAAAACCAATAGTCACGGTTCGTATATAATAGATCCTCTGCAAACGGAGAGCACCTGCTTGAATAAAGAATTTTGCAATTGGGTCAATGGAAGCTTACTCTTTGAGGTTGAACCTAGTTATGTACCTGAACAACGGGAAAATTTCCATCAGATCCAGAAATATCTCAAACAGAAAGAAATAGGAAGCTTGAAAGGCCTTCTAAAAGACAGTTATAACGAGGTGCAATTAGTTTCTTCAAGCACTCATTGGCCGCAGACAAGAGCAAAGAAACACATGCTGAAAACAGCAGGCTTTGAATTTTTTGGTGAAGAAAGCTTATGTTCTTGGCCTCCAACTTTTTCTGGCTTCAGCGAGGAGAAATATATAGGCTTCACAAGCCATAAGCTTGGACAAGTGGCAGAGAGTATGCATGCAACCCCATTTCAACAATGTAGGCCATCAGCATATCAAGAAGCTTCAATGTTGGACCAACATGTTTATACATTTGATCTCAATGATCAACCAGTTGACAGAAAAACGCCTTACAGACCAGCAAGCACACAAGTCAACGAGCTGGTAAATCCTGAAGCACAGGTTGCAAACAAGAAAACCTTGTACCACACACCAAATATGAACAGGCTGATTGAGGAAGCAATCACTTCCGTTGAACAGCATACACAGGTAGAAAGTACATTCGTCAACCCAAAACCAAAGGAGCAGGTTTATTTAAACAATGAGATAAACCTAAAGGTAGATGCAAGTAACAATAAAGTAAGAAGACAAAAGGATGATGAAGTGGAAAAGGATAGTGTTGACTGGGACAGACTGCGTAAGCAGTCAGAAATAAATTATCAGAAAAAAGAAAGAAGCAATGATACAATGGATTCCTTGGACTATGAAGCACTGAGATCAGCCAGCGTTGATGAGATTTCTAAAGTAATAAAAAAAAGAGGAATGAACAATCTGCTTGCCCAGAGGATCAAGGTAATTAAGGGACAATACTCCAAGTTTGATCTTACCATACTATTCCCTAAGAGTTTCTTTACAGCACTTCAACCTTGGTTGATGTTGCAGGACTTCCTCAACCGAGTGGTACAAGACCATGGGAGCATTGATCTGGAATGGTTAAGATATGTCCCACAAGAAAAAGTAAAGTAAGTCTTCTTAAATACTGGCCAGAGAAAATCACACTCACTGCGTTTATTATTGAAGAAATGCTTCATTGACAAACAAGGACATTTCTTTATTTTTACAGATATCTGAGTATCAGCTAGAGATTAGCAGCAATAAACACTTTGAATGTTTTTCTTATCTCTGTAATCGTTACTCTGCAGGGATTACCTGCTCAGTATAAGGGGGTTGGGACTGAAAAGTGTGGAGTGTGTGAGACTACTAACACTTCACCATCTTGCCTTCCCGGTTTGTTCTCATTTTAACTACAGACTTGCACGATCTTGAAATAGTATCACCAACTCTAGACCATGAAAGCATAACAAAACTAACAATCTATGTAACAAATTGTTGTGAAGGTTGACACAAATGTTGGGCGGATAGCAGTTCGATTAGGGTGGGTCCCCCTTCAACCATTGCCAGAGTCACTACAGTTACACCTCCTAGAACTGTAAGTGCTTGTTGCTGACTCAGACTACATTTTCACCAGTTAATTCAGATGCTAACTACACTCTCTCCAGATACCCAGTGCTCGAATCCATTCAGAAGTATTTGTGGCCAAGATTGTGCAAACTTGATCAGCAAACTCTGTAAGCCCATAAACATCTTCTTCAACTTTGTTTGTTCATCAGTAGTAGTTATTCTAAGCATCAAAATCTTTTTTAAGACATTCAGCTAAACAATCTCCCTTTGCCTTGTGTTATATTACAGGTATGAATTACATTACCAGATGATCACATTTGGAAAGGTATATTCACTTGTAACATATTCTACACGACTGCTTGAAGATTTGGAGCAAAAGCTTCAAAATGTATTGATGCATCCTAGCTTTGACATTTAAACAGGTATTTTGCACAAAGAATAAACCAAACTGCAATGCATGCCCTATGAGAGCAGAGTGCCGACATTTTGCAAGTGCCTTTGCAAGGTCAGTATCCTAAGCACATACTATCAAAAAGCCATCATCACACAGAACAGAGATACTTGCCTAATTGAGAAGAAAATTAATAGTTCACTTTAAACTCAAACAAATTTTGTGGAACCACATAACTGGAAAGATCCATATTCAAATCTTCTCTTTTAGCAATCGCTTGCAAGAATTGACATACAAGAGTTTCGTCATAATACTATTAGTTCGAGAAAGAAAGTGATCCAAACATATTTATCAGTTCGGCTATTCATCACGCTTTCTCCATAACTCCCCAAGGTTTTTTTAAAGAAGTTGGTCAATATATGATTGCTTGATCATTTAACTGAAGAACATAGGGCAGTTATGTCACTGGGGTGGATTAATAACCCAAGAAGTCAACAAATGAGATAAATGACAGAAAATCAGAGATAAGAAACCTCAACTCGAAACCATTTCAATCAATTCTACAGCTTAAGTGTGAACCTCTTTCATGTGCACCTTATTTAATGCAGTTCAAGGCTTGCTCTGCCTGGTCCAGAAGAAAATAGCATGATAACTTTGAATGGACTCTGTAAGGCTGAAAGAAGTCCTAGCATAGCTCCTAATCCATTGCCCTTGCCACCATCGACGGAAAGTTCACTTACAACAGAAAAATTGGTGGTTAACAATTGCATACCTATTGTGGAGGAACCATCAACACCAGAACAAGAGCACACAGAAGTGATAGAGAGCGATATGGAGGATATGTTCAGTGAGGATCCCAATGAAATACCCACAATAAAACTTAACATGGAAGAGTTCACTGAGAATCTGCAGAATTATATGGAAGCAAACATGAAACTCCAAGAAGTTGACATGTCAAAGGCTTTGGTTGCTTTGAACCCAAGAGCTGCTTCCATCCCTACACCAAAATTGAAGAATGTCAGCCAATTACGAACGGAGCACCAAGTGTAAGTACATAGTCACTACATTCACAGAATGATTCACTGCAAACGACTTAGATAGCTTGTGCCAACCCTTGTTTCCCAAACTAAATTTTCTTAACTGAATCACCTCAGTTAGATTACTAGCCGGGAACTAATATTCCATCCATATTAGTTCCTGGCTTTTCTTATGAGCATGTAATTAACTTAAATTAAAGTAGTATATCACTTGAAAAAAGAAAATCAATGTGCTGCTTCAGGAGCAGAACCAAGGAACAGAAAATGTGAAAATCATTCATGTTCCAAACTGACGAAAACATATCATAACAATGAATAAAGTCCATATCAAAAAGGTAGCGGAGGGGTTGTGAAAATAGATTATAAACTGAATTCCTTAAATGAATTGTCTAATGCCTGTCTTCTCTAATGTGATACAGCTATGAACTACCAGATTCACATCCTCTACTAAAAGGGGTTTGTATTCTTTTATCATCTAACATTCAATTCTTATTTCATCACCCACTTCATCTAACGGCCACTTCATGATATTTGCAGATTGATAAAAGAGAACCCGATGATCCTAGTCCATTCCTTCTTGCAATATGGGCACCAGGTAAGTATCAGAATAGTATGTATCTAAAGAATGGAGCTTTTAAAATAATTTCAACTAAAGTTTCAAATTTTTATGATTTTTCAAAAGGTTTTCCTCTTCTCCTAAAGGACTCCCAACAGAAACAAAACAAATTATCGCAATGTTAACCAAATGAAACTCTAAGCACCCATTCTGTACTAGACTAGTGTTTCAATTGTAGATTGCAGTTTGCAGGCTTGTTATTATCATGTTGAGAATAAAGCAACGCTAATAAAAAGACTACAAGTTTGCAATCTTGCTGTAAAACTACTAAGCACGATTTATTGCTAGGTGAAACTGCAAATTCAATTGAACCACCAGCTAGACGATGTCAGTCCCAAGAACCAGGTCAACTTTGCAATGAGAAAACATGCCTACTGTGCAGCAGTATCAGTGAAGCTAACTCACAAACAGTCAGAGGAACCATTCTAGTAAGGAAAATTAGTTGAAATGTTCATAGCATTATAACTAATTGTTTGGTTGGTTAGTGATATTTAAAATGACTTCATATGCAGATACCTTGCAGAACAGCAATGAAAGGGAGTTTTCCACTTAATGGCACATATTTTCAAGTGAATGAGGCAAGTTTTTCAAATGATAATAATAGATTTGAATAATGTTACAGAAATAGACATGAAATATGACATTGAAAGAGTGTGAGGATCATACCTATTTACTGCAAATGGCATTAGAATGAATGTGGACGAAATTTTTACAGTTGAAAGTAAATCACAATCTGAAGGTTGACGAGATGTCATCATATTAATAGCTATTAAGATGCAGGTATTTGCTGATCATGAATCAAGTATCAATCCAATTGATGTTCCAAGAGCATGGATATGGAATTTACCAAGACGAACAGTGTACTTTGGCACATCTGTACCAACTATTTTCAAAGGTAAAACAGAAACTGAGATTTTTTGCACTTCAAAATCCCAAACAAACTGTAAATGTAATTGCTCACAAGGTATGGTTGTTTTGATAGGGCTATCAACAGAACAAATTCAGCACTGCTTTTGGAAAGGTATGCAATTAAACTTTTACCATAACCCACATTCTACAGTCTGATCACATTCTGATGTATCACTGGGCACATTCTTATACAGAAGCAATTATGCAATGAGGACATTTTTACTGCAAAGAATTTTAGGCTATGTCACAGCTTGCAGTTTAATTTTCACAAATTGTCTTTGAACTTTTTTACTATTTTAAAACGAGTTGGGGACCAAGAGAGAGATTGAGTTCTTAGATAAAGAATCACATATAAATTTAAATAATTTGCAGCAGTAAGCTTTATGCTATAACAATATGTTACAGTTTTGAACAAATTCAATCAAATGGTAGAAATCAAGATGCCAAGTAGTGGGGATATAAAATCCAACTCTGACTTGTGTGGAATACTATACTAATTTGCAAGCAATTAACTTATAAGAGAGAAGAAAAAAAGAAGCTATGGGCTGGCGATATTGAAAAGACACAAGGAAATGGAGTTAAAGCTTGGATCAGGCAATAGTGTTTTTGAATATATTATGGCCAAATATCTTACTAACAAATTTTGTACCTTACTCAAGCCACACACATGTTATGGCCATTCAAGAATGCTCTGATTTTGTTATCCTGGGGTAATGTTTTTGCAGGATTTGTGTGTGTCAGGGGGTTTGAACAGAAAACAAGAGCACCCAGACCTCTTGTGGCCAGACTGCATTTTCCAGCCAGTAGATTGGCCAAAACAAAGAATGATAAGTTATAGCAGTCCAACATGCAGAGAAAATTAACCAAAAAGTTCTAACCAACATATTTTAATTTGACTGGTTTTAGTCTAACATGATAAACGCTTGTCAGAATACAACCCGGCAGAAAGATACTTCAAGTAAACTGAGGTGTACCATAGCAAGTAAAATGTAACTTATAAATTTATATTTATGATGTGTTTCTAATTCATGATCAAGAAGAGCCATTCTTTAAAAAAGAACAGCCAATGTGCAATAAGATTTCTATTTTGTTTCACTGATTATGAGTTGGAATTAAATCTGACTGTAGTTAGCATGATGTCAACAGCAGAGATAACTTAATCCATCTGCAGTGATATGTTTAAAGGATAACATCATCTACCAAGAGGGGGATTCTAAAAGCAGATAGCACTTTCTCCATCTATGCACATACAATTAAACAAGGAACAAGCTACCAAATTACAATTAGGGTTGGCAACGAGCTGGGTAAGCCAAATTAGAGGCAACCCAGGCCCACTCTATCCCCCTAAATGCTGCTGGAGCCCAACCTGAAGCTCAGTCAAGTAACTAGCAAAATGACATCAATTTGCTTGCTCAACTTGAGCCAGGCAACCCCCAAACTCAAAACTAGCTTGAAACTTAGTCAATTGAACTTGGTGAGCAACCCCCAAACTCAAAACTAGCTTGAAACTCAGTCAACTTGAAATCGATCCATTAACTTTGAGTCAGGCAAAACCGAATCAAAAATGCCTGCCTAGTAACAATGAAATGGCTCAAATAACCAGAAACAAGAATCCTATAGCCAAATGATTACACATTTTTTATAATCAATCTCTTGACAGAATTCTATGGTAATAATAGAAGGCAAGATAGCTGAAATTACAAGTACAACATTACAGCATCAATGCACGTAAAACTTGGATCTAAGATACATTTCATGTAAACTCTCTAAAACAATGGTAAACTCTCCACTGGAATGTTGAAAGCACAAAAGGCAAGAAGCCAATTATTCATCTTAAATGACAAGAGAGGAATGGGGAATCATTAATTGAAGATCTCTGCATGACTACATATGAACTGGTTTGCTTGAATCAAAAAATAAAATACATAAAATGGCTATTATAGTAACTTCACTTGCTCATTTAAAT
>JANZLX010000003.1:31432559-31463057 GCA_025531955.1 Erythroxylum orinocense | reverse complement strand
GATTTTGCCGCATTTGTATTTTTGTGTAAATTGAGAATTGATATTGTTTTGGCTTGAATTGCCTTTTGTGTATATAAAGCAGTTATTACGGGATGTATATGAATTCGAGACTTGGATATTGATTTTATGATCATAATTGAGTACGATTATGCTTTATGTTTGTAATTGGATATTGAATGAGGATTTTGTATATGATTTTGAGATATTGAATATGGTTGGGATTGATTGAGATTTTATATGATCGATTGAGGATTTATGAAGTGTTTAGAACTAAGATTGCGTTGTTGCTGGTGTTTGGATTCCGGACGGGAGGTCCGATGTTGATTTGTGTTATTTGGTTGTGTATTAGAAGTGTATTTTTCCTTGCAAAAATTTTTGGGCTATCAAAATACAGCCGTTATGCTGCCCGATTTTCGGTAAAAATCGGGTTAGGATAAGAATAAGGATTAAGAAGTTAGTTTGGTAAAGATGAGATTTGCATGATTAAGACAAAGTTATGAATTGAGTTTGATTAAGGATGTTTTCCAAAAGGGAAATTAGAATAGTTTTAAGATGAATAAGAAAAAAAAAGTTATACCGGTTTCGGATATTTCTAAGGTTTCCAACGCGTCTTGCATAATTTTTTCGATAATTGTATTTGGATGTCGGATCCATTTTCGTTTTATGTTTCTGCAACGGAATTTGAATTCCATTTCCGATACTTTGTTTTCGCTTGCCGACTGATTTGATTCGATTCGTTCGCATTGTATTGATTCGGTTCGATTCATTCATTTGCTTTAGCTTGTTGTTCGATTTGCATTCGATTCCGAATTCTACTTTTCGATTTTTTCGTTTTCAGTTTCCGTTTTCCGGTTAGGATCTGGTTCTCGGATCGAGTCCCAACAGAAACGACATATTTCCTTATATAAATAAATCATGTAAACTTTTGTCCTCAAAACATAATCTTTTTAGAGTCTTCAACAATCCTCCTTGTGTGAAAATAAACAAAAGACTAACAAATGATAATTTTTAGAAATTATAGGACTTAGGTATATAATTTTTTAATTTCATAGAATAAAGTAATAAATATCGTTAATGCCTTATATGTATAAGTTGGATTGGAATCTTTTATGAGTTGATAAGAACCGTGAGATGAGCTAAAATTAGGGACGACGACGAATAGGGCCGGGCTCAGCCCTAGAGATAGATTCTGTTGAGCCCAGGCTCAATCTAGGTTCAGCTTGACGTTTTATTTTTATTTTCTAAAATTAAAAAATAAAAAACATCATTTTTACAAAACAATATCATTTTGTTATAGATGTTGTGCCTTGAGCCAGATCGAAGGGCCAATCCAAACTCAAATCGACTCATGGTCTAATTTTTTTAGAAAACTTGAGCCCAAAGCCTAGTCAGTTTGGGCTTCACATGTTGACCATGGACTAACCCATTCATTACAAGTCAGGCTGGCTTGATCCAAGCCTAAATGTCTATCTCTGGATAAAGTCATCATAATCAATACATGGTAGGAAAAAAGAGGCTCCACCTTAGTAACCCTACCATATAAATCTGAATCATCATCGGATATCACATATTCCCGTAACCCCACCGCCACCTCAATCATCACTCGTCCATTCCAAACTGGGCTCCACCCAATTCATCAAAACCGTACGACTCCATAGATTGACATGATTTGGCGTGTGATATACAGCTGTGATTTGCAAGAAGAGAGGACTCCGATATTCCCGTCTGGGCTACAAACAAACTTCCCTTACCTATTCAAGGTCCTGCACTCAAGCCAATTGAACCCCCACTTCTTATGTAATTACAGTCGTATTAGTTTCCCACCCAACTTTAACTCTTCTAATCTCTGATCAGTGTTAGTTCAGAACTCACCTTATTACTTATTCCCAACACTCCGCTCCTTTAGAGAAGCAAACATTATATTGAATAACCATACCCAAAAGTCTGAATGTACCACACCAGTTTAAAACTTTTGTGAGAAATAGGATACTTTATCCTTATGTCTACTTCTAAAGTGAGATTACTCTATTTGTTAATTTTCAACATCTTTCTCTCGTAAGTAGATCTGTCCATATCGAAAGATCCGTCCATATCGGACTAGCTCTCTCTTAATATATAGCTTATGCGAAACATTCGAATCATTTCATGATTACCTATTTACTTAACCCAAATGCATGAATTTTTATTCATCAGGTTTTACCATCTTAGCTATGATAATAATGAAAAGTTTTGACGAGGGCTTTTTTGCTATTGGTCAAGTCGGTTATGCAGGGCTCAGGTCCATCTTCACACATCCATCACGGCCCGCCAGATTCACCAAGAGATAGACTCTCATGCAAACACAACGACTCACGTAAAGACCTACACTTAGCGGCAATTTCAAGTATATAAGGTATTATCCTGTCATGATTCAGATGTGAAAATACAACCCTAATTTCCTCTATTCACAGCAATCCAAAAACCCTACAAAAATACTGACTTAAGCGTCGGAGGAACTTCCCGGGAAACAATTCCTAACCCGCCGTTGTCTGTTTTGCAGGGATCTCACAATCAAAGCCACATAAATCATGAATCGGAACAACAATATTAAACCTCAACAAAAGATTTTAAGGAGACTTGAGGAAAAATTAGAACGGATCTAAGCGAGCCATACATAATTTTTATATCATATCTCAATTCAAAATCTCAAAGCAATAGTTCTCGATTGATATCTTTATATATAACTCACTTCATTTTTTATTTCTTTTCGATATAGAATTACTCGTAAATTTTCATCACAAGAGTACGGACGAGTTAGTCCTATCTAGAAAAAAAAATCAAATTATTAAGTCTCATTATATGTATGCATCAATGGCAGTCTTATATATTATATTTTTTTGTTTATTAATAAATAATAATTATGTAATTAATTTTTGAAAAATTTTAAAAATTAAAGAAAAGATTATAAAATACGGCATCACTTGGATACAAAAACCAAGATAAGATCGAGACATAGAAAACATTTTTCTCTCTCGAGTAACTGTGGGAAGACAGTCGTGGTCGAGAACACATACATGTGTAAGAACACGAAAGGGTCACTTCTCATGCAACACGAGGAGGAAAGGAAAGGTAAAGGGTCGGGAACGTGTGGATCAAGTAATCAGAACTCAGCAAAGCAAATTCAGTGTGTCTCAGGAAAAAACTCCTCTCCTCCTGACCCTCCGATATATCCCTTTCGGAGATTCTTAAATTACTTCAACATTCACCCCAAGGAATTCAAAATTGTTCTAATTAACTTTCAGAATTGTTTTTTCTTGCCCACAAAATTATTCGTTAATGTAGAAAACATCACGAGCTACTTCAGATTAATATTTTTACCTTATAACTGTCACATATTATATTTATGTCATATATAAATTTTATTATTTAATAAATTAAAAATATCAAAAACTTTAAAATAATTATAACCTGAAATATACAAAAAAGTATATAACTATTTAGAGTTTTCGATATCTCTAATTCAGTAAGCAATAAAATTTATACATAACACAAATAGATATGACAATCACGTGACAAAAATATTAATCTAATGTAACTTATCACGTAATTTATATTAACAAAAACTTAATGTTTAGTTATTTTTATAAAATTAAAAATTAGAGTATTTTGTAACCATTTTTAAAATTTTGGTTAATCATTTTTAATTAAGATTAGTATTATAAAATTAAATAAAGTTTTTTTTAACAATTAACCCAAATTTTAATAGTTAATTGATTTGAAAAAGAAAAAGGAGTAAAAGAGAAAACTTTATTGCATGCAGATAGATGTGATTATTCAATTTAAATGAAGAGACAAAGAATATATTCCGGACAATTTAAAGGTAAATTGGAACAAAGTTAACGATGGTCCCCATATCACATGTTCTTGTTTAAAAGAACGTGGCCTATTAGTTGGAAACCATATATATCTACAGTTAACATTTTTTAAAATATTATATATATATATATAAGGTTCGAAATGACATAATTGTAATGTGTAATAGAGACCTTATTACGTATCTCGGATCTACATGAAAAGATTAAAAACGAAGTTAACGTAAAATACCTGATTTCGATTTCATATTTGATTTTGATGCCTATTTCGAGTTCTAAACGATCACGAATTTCTCGACTTTTTTTTATGGTAAGTGCTCTATGGGACTTAGAGGTGGTCTTTCTATATTTTTTTCAATAAGTAAACTCTCTTAACGAGTCAGAGATTCCTTATAGTTACGATTGATATGAATAACTGCAAGAGATCTTAATCTTTAAATAGCGATATGACTTCCCCATCACAAGGTAGATATAAGTCTGGTCCACACTAATTTAGATCTATTTTTCATCCGAACTTTGCCCCATTAATCTTAAATCATTTATTGAGTCACATAATTATTTTTACCTGGATCAAATTATACAGCTTAACCAATGATTTATTTAAAAAATAAAAAATACAATTAATAATTATCTAACTTTACGAGAAATTACAAAATCATCCAACAAGTATGTCCCATGGTTCGCCATAAGTACAACAATTAATAGCACTCAAGCGGCAACAAATATAGAAGAAAGAGCTGGGTCGAGGGATTATACCTAAATTGGTAATGCTCTAAATCATTGTTTTTCAATAAAGTAAGAACTTTAGATCATTGTTTCCAATAATTTGCAAAAATTAGGAAATTAAATTAATATAAATAATCACTCAAGAATTCAAATTCAATAGTGGGTAAGTTTTTATTTTTTAAAAAAATTAATACTTAACCTTTTTAAAATATTTAATTTAATAAGTAATCTTTAAAATTTGTATAAATTTCATCAAAAAGTCATTTATTTACATAAAATATCTGTTAAAAAATACCTCGATGTCTATTTATATAGTCCTATCAACAAAAAGGAACTTTTGACTTAATTTTCACTAATTCTAAAAGTTTAGTCATTAAATTAAAAATTTTAGAAAATTTGGCACTAAATTGAAAAATTTTCAAAAAATTAGACACATTTAAATATGTTATCCATTAAAATTATTATATTTATTTTTATTGACAATATTCTCGAACCTAATTTGAAGGTTTTATTGAATTATCGGAGTCTAATATAAATAAGAGATTATAAAAAACTCAAATATTTAACAAGAATGAAAAATTCATAAGACTAAAATACAAGATTTAATTTTTTTTTTCAAATCACTCTCAATTGCTAAATAAATATTTTGTGCAAACCAAATCAAATCCTAATTATTTGAAGAGAGGATTAACAGAAGAATATTATTTTATATTTTTTTAATTTTCATTATTATTACATATTTTTATTTTTATAAATAATATTTATATGATTTAGGATATTAATGACCACTGAAAACTTTTTGAAGTTACAAAGGTATTGATATTAATTGGATCAAAATAACTTTGCAGTTACAGACAACAAACAACACGCCATGCAGTAGCCTACTGTACGTGTGTGATGAGCCAGCGGACTTATACCTCATCGTCCTTAGACTTGGCAATCCATATGAACTAACGACAGGATCAGCAGGAAACCAAAGTTGGTCGGTCAAAAGGTAAGAATCCCAGCACTGTGTACTCGTCATCTAATCAGTGCTATGCCCAGTTTAACTTCAACTTGTAAAGCTTTCCCATTTGTCTTACGTAAGTTCTTACACATCCCACAATCTCTCTGTAACTGTAAGTGAGAGTGATGAAGTTTGCGGTAGTCTCGGATCCTGTCTCCTCAAGAACATAGTCTCCTACTTTGCCCAAGTTCTCCTTTTGTTCTGTTTTCTTTCAAGCCATAAACACATACATAGTATTAACTACCCTAACCTCTCTCGTTTTATCATTACATGTTTTTGAAATCCAAAACGTTTTAGGTAAGCTTTTTGGAAATGGGTGACCACCACCAGTACGGCTTACCGGATCTCCAACAATTGATGTCTGGAACAACCATTTTTCAGGGAAGCCCACAAGTGACAGAACCATTCTCTGGTGATCTTGCACCACAAGGACATCACCATCACTACGACTCCATTATGGTTGGAGAATTTATGGTGCCAAGTGGACTGGTCAAGCTTGGTCATGATCATTATTGCAGTTATGTTACTACTGCTGCTGCAACAACAACAGGTAGTGCTGCTATTGTAGGTACTAGTAGTTCTTCAGGTGGTGCTGGTTTTCTCTATGGTGTGGATATGGACAATCGAGGTTGGATGGGTAATAATGGTGGAGGGAGTACTAGTAGATGGCCAAGGCAAGAAGCACTTGCTCTTCTTGAGATCAGATCTAAGCTCGATTCCAGGTTCAAGGAGGCCAATCAAAAAGGTCCACTGTGGGATGAGGTTTCAAGGTACATGTTCAACCCAAATTGCATCGAACCAACTTGGTTTGTTCTTCATAATGATTTGCTCCTAGTTCTTGCATTCTTATCATGTTTATCAAAACCCTACTTGGTCACTTTCATTTTCTGCAATTCATTGCTTTGTAACTTGGGTTGGTTCTTTCTTCAAACAGAATCATGGCTAAAGAACATGGGTACCAGAGGAGTGGAAGGAAGTGTAGAGAGAAATTTGAGAACTTGTACAAATACTACAAGAAAACCAAGGAAGGTAAATCTGGAAGACACGATGGGAAGCATTACAGGTTCTTTCGCCATTTTGAGGCACTCTATGGAGAGACAAGCAATGGAGCTTCTACATCAGAAACCAATCTTGTTCCCAACTCTCTCCACTACCAACCACCAATCAACACATTAATCCACCAAAAAAGCAAAAGGAGCGAGATCCTGAGTTTCTCCTACACGTCTGAATTTGAGACTTCGTCTTCTGAGAACAATGACAACGATCTTTCTGTCATTGCTTGCATGATGAACCGATCAAAGGAAAAATTGCAGAAAGGAAGAACTGAGAGTCGAAGTTACAGTGAAGAGGCTAAGAAGAGATGGAAAGCAAAAGTGAAGAACTTTGTTGACTCACGAATGAGGAAGCTGTTTGCGATACAAGAGACTTGGATGGAGAGAACGTTGAAAAGCGTTGAGGATAGGGAAAATGAGAGAATGTTAAGAGAAGAAGAGTGGTTGAAGAAAGAAGTGGCTCGGTTTAATCAAGAACATGAGCTCTGGGCTAAAGAGAGACAATGGATCGAAGCTCGAGATGCTGCCCTAATGGAGACCCTGAGGAAACATACAGGCAAAGAACCACAACTCTCACTTTCCATCGATCAAGTTGCAGTATCAAGCTACAGAAAAAACCAAGAGACTAATTCACGTAAAATTAGCAATGGTGATTACAATTCTAACATTAGATGGACTGAACCTGAGATTTTAAGTCTAACACAGTTAAGAACCGCCATGGAAACAAAATTCCAAGAGAGTGGTAGATATTCAGGAGAAGGTTTGTGGGAGGAGATATCAGCATATATGTACAGTATGGACTACCATCGAAGTCCGAACGAGTGCAAGGAAAAATGGGAGGCCATGAACATCTACTTTAACATTACAACAGAGTGTAACAAGAAGCACAGAGAGGATATCAGAACTGACAATTCTTATGTGGAAGTTGAGACCTATAATGGCCAAGAAATTGCAAAACAGAAAAGACCCGAGAGCACTAACGATTCATACTTTGACCTTCCTGCTGGCAGCTTCCAAGTTGATATGAATGAAGGAGATAACATATGGGAGAACTGTGGCTTGAGGCTCTCTAATAAATAGCAGGACTCCATACTTAAGTAGCTAAGCTTAGCACAACCACAGGTGATACCAAGATCTAACTTTGTGGAGAAGGTAACACTTACTACGATGTTGATTGGTGACAATTTGATCTGGGTTTGATTGTTTGTATAAGAAGAACTGATCACTGGGTCCTGAGAATTTCTACGTGAGAAAAAGTCCTCCATAGTCGTAATAAAAAAGGCTGAGCTTTTCAGAAAAACAAAGTCATCGGATGGAATTGGGTTCTGATTGAAAAGGTAATACGTTTTGATTTCACTTGGACTCATTTTTATCAAAGAAGTGGTTCTTGTATGATCATAAATAGGGTTCGAATCCAACATGCACTAAGTACCTTTTAACATGTAAATATAGGCCCTTTCCCACCTTTAAAACACAAAATCTTTGAATTGAATCATTAAATTTAAATTGAACTAGACCTAATTCACGCCATAATGTTTTTCATAATTTTATAAAATTAAAACATAAATTTTAAGAAAAAAGATATAAAGATTGTTATTATATTTATAAAAAATGAAGAATATTAATTAAGTTTAGGTATGCAACGTATATAGCCCGCAAGGGAGTGGTCGAGTTAGTGTAGTAAGGGGCATATGGTCAAAAGGTCTTGCATTGGAATCTTCCTATCTGCATTCTTTTGATCGAACCTGTCGTATAGTTGTCTAGTACGGAGTACTAGATTGGCCTGATTTACAGACTATTGCATTAATCCGGAGGTTTACTTAGTGCGTATTCAAAAAATAGCGGGTTCTCCATTTAAAAAAAAAGTAACATATATAATATATGGTGCTTTTTTTTTATATGATTACGAGTGATATCATCTACAACGGAGGATAACTACTCAAATGCTTTTGTGTGTTGTTATCATCTACAATCGAGGATATAACTGAAGTGACCATGAAAAAGTATCGGCAGACATAAGACAAGTCGGCGGTTTATTCAACTTGTCTGATTCCTTCTGGTTCATGCATTGTATCAATTTCCTACGGAGCAAATGCTCTTTTCTAGATTGCCAAAGCTCCTTGGGCTATGAAATCATGAAGAAAAGGTGAAACTCTGCTTTTCAGGTCGTTTTAATTCACTATAACACAATCATCAATGTCTACGATGACTTGACAATTACGAGGACATATATTTGAGTTACGTTTAAAAAATAATAATAAATTCATTTTATTTAAGGGTCTTTTTCTTTTAATTTATATTTTTACTTTTCCGTTTTTTTTTATATTTTCCCAGTTTTTAAAATTTATGAAAACTGTAAATTTTGGCTTTAATTTTTAATTTTTGTTTTTATAGTTGGATTTACTTTTAATTAAATATATTTTATTTAATTATTTAATATATTAATTATCAAAAAGAGTTGCGAATAATTTAATTTAATATTATATGTATTTATTTAACTAAAATTAATTATTAATAAAATTATGAATAATTTAATTTAATTTTTATATATTTGAGATGTGGTTATTTAGAAAATAGATACATTATAGCCATTTTAGATGTAACTTAAAATAAAACGTGCAGCATTCTCTACTTTACTATAATAATTAATGATTTTCCAAAGGTAGGTTGCATTTAATCCTCTCAACTAATTAGGGGTAAAACTATAAATCACTCCTAATCGTGCTTATTCATTGTTATATGTAAATATGAGATTTGACAAATCCTAATTAATATTCTTCACGCAACTTTTTTCATTGTTTTTAGAAATCAAAGAATCTGCATTCATTATCCTTTGAATACGCACCAGATAAATTTATAAATTAACGTAACAATTTGCAAATTACACTAATTGGATACTTCACACTAGCAGTGCCGACCGGGGCACTTGCCCAAGGCCCACGATGGAAGGAGCCCCTAATCCCATCTTTTGGTTTTTTAACTCCTATAGTATATAACTAATTTATTCAAAATTAATTTAACATTAGTGATATTTCGAAGAGTAAATATTAGGCAAGTTCTAAGATTGCAAGCAATAAGTACTCTAAGTTTGCAAGTTCTAAGATTGCAGGTTACGTAGGTTGCAGGTAGAGATAGTAATAAATAATTTTAACATTAGTAACTTTTGACGTTATAAATTAACGTTAGGCAAGTTTATTTAACGTTATAAGTTAACATTTTATGTTGATAAATAGTTTTGAAATATATAAGTGTACTTTTATTTTCTATTTTTTTATTTTCATCAATATATATATTTAAAGTACTCCCAACTCAAAAATTAGCATAATTTTTTTTTACAATTTTGTCTTTTGTGTTCTTAGTATAATTTAAAGGTCAAGTTTGTGATTTTTTAATGTATTTTTGCTCTTTGTTTTTTATTTTTAATATTAGATATTAAATTTTGCTATTTATTTATTTTTTCTCTATCACAGATATAATACTATTTATATATCTGTGTGATATATTAGTTTATATTATGTTGTCTAACAAATGTTGGATAATATTGATCTTCATAATATTATTAATGATTTTGTATCTAGAAATGCACGAAAAATTTGTTTTTCATAAATTATGATCCTCTATATATTTGTTAGTGTTATGATAATTTAATATTTAGTTGATTATGTAAACTTATAAATTGAGTCATTTATGTTTCATAAAAATATGTAAAATTAAATATATTGTCGATTTATTTGGGCCCTTTTTTTTATTTCGCTCAGAGCCTATAAAACGATAGGAACGGCCATACACACTAGGCAAGCCCTGTATAACAAACTCGATCGAAAGAGCATAGATGGGAAGATTCAAACACAAGTTCTTTTAACCCCATGCCCCCTCATTCCACCAACTCAACCGCCCTTAGGGGCTTCACACATCAATAATAATTAGACCCGTAAAAATTGATTACACTCGTTTTATTTGACGGTTTAAGTTAAAAAAATTAATGGGTTTAAGTTTTTTAATAATTATTTTATGCATCATATTTGAGTTCAAAAATTAATTCTCAAAGAATTAAAATAAGGAACTAAAAAACTCATTATTTATAAATAAATTATAATTACTTTAACTTTATAATTATTTTTATTTTAGATTAATTAATATTCATATAATGTTGTATTATTTATATATCATTAAAATTATGAATTTGTATATTTATTTATCTAATTTAATTTTATAATAAATTATAATTATTAATTTGAATATATTATTTCAAGAAAATATATTTTTATTTTGAATCCATCTTATTTTACTAAATAATCTATATTTTATAATCATTAATATTTTTAAATGAGTCCATTTTATTTTTAAAATGAAGCTTATTTAGTAGATTGAATTAGATATAAATTTAAATTTTAAAAATACATCGAATTTTAGTTAAATTAACTCGTAAATTTTTAGTTGCAAAATTAAGATCGATGTTCAACCATGTCTATAGGAAACACCCTATCTATTAAAAAGAAGTGTCCTTTTTCCTACCATACCATTATGACATGCAAAGTTAGACATCCATCGTTTTCAATTACATATTCATGGCCGGCTCTAAGATAGACGTCCTCAATTATTAAAATACAGAATCGGTTCAGTCGGTTGAATTCAGAACTCCATCATGTACGTACGATGGAATCATCACAAAATAGTACTCTACACGGCATCATTGTTCGAATCATTGTGTGTAACGAAACAACTGCCTCTTAGCTATGTAAAACTTTATCTGAAAATTTTAATTCGGGGTGGTTGAGAATGCACATCTTCAATTCAATTCAATGTGGTAGAACAATCAAATGGCACAACTTATCATGGGGCAACACATTGCATTGCCTTCATAACTGCTGTAATGTATGGTTGAGATTTATTAAAGTACAGAGGTATAACAGAATAATAACAATAGATTTGAATAGTTGGGATTTATTCAGGCACAGAGACATAACACATCTGCTTCCTATTCCATAACCCCAAACCTCTGTTTTAAAAATCAGATCGGACCGGTCGGTCTGACCTATTTGACTGGTGACCGGTCGGCTATCCGGTTCGGTTCACCCTTAAAAACCAGTTCTCAATTGAACTAGTGAGAACCGATCAATTGACCGGTCGGACCGGTCTAACCACTGGTTTAATAATTTTTTCTTTTTTCTTTTTTCTTTTTTTGGGCATATTTTTGTATTTTTTAATTTTTTTAATATTATATATAATTAAATATAATTATTACATAATTATGATGTCACACCGGTTTGACCGATGGTTGAACATATCGAACCAGTCAAACCGGTGATCAGTAAGGCCTCCGGTTCAATGGCCGGTCTGGGTTTTAAAACATTGCCTTAAACTAATTTATAAAAAAAGGCAATAACTATTTAAATTATGATTAATAATTTTCTAACAATTTCATAAGTTATAAAAAGTCAAAATTTTATTAAAATCATAAGCTAAAAAGTCAACTTATTCGGTGCACATTGTCTGAGGAGCAAGGTTTTGAAACTCAGACTGAACATTGAACAGGAAGCTTTTCTGATCACCGGTTCGATGGTTCGAATCGGTGTGACGTCATAATTATGTAATAATTATATTTAATTATATATAATGTTAGTAATACTAAAAAATAGAAAAAACCAAATAATATAAAAACATTTAAAAAATAAAAAATTCATTGATCGATTTTCACCGACTCAATTGAGGACCGGTTTTTAGGGATCACCTAGATCGGATAGCCAGTTGGTCACCGATCGAATCGATCGGTTCGGTCCAAGCTTCAAAACAATGTTGAAGAGGGTCATAACATACACAACCTTTCTTTTATATTTTTACAAGGAAATTATTTCCTTAATTTTAACTTGTAATTACAACGAAGCAATTTGACCGGTTATTTCAAGACTTACCCTCTCCGTTATTACATAAATATCATAAAAATGTGAAATTTCAATTATAAAGATGTAACTTTTCAATTATTTAGTATTAATATCATATTAATAAACTGAATGACATTTTTTACTTTTCATAATTACATATATTATTTATAAAAAAGAACTTGAACCATAATTTAAGCTATTAGTTATCCTCTTTACAGATTAGTTTATACTAATTAATTAACCCTAAACATGATTATTCCTTTACACTTTTTCATCTTTTTCCAAAATAGTCCCATCAAAATCTTAAATGTGAATATGAACATAATAATAGCATACAAGTTGTTTTAGAAAAATGTTAGGTAAGACTTTAAATACGCACTTTTTGGCCTACTTTCAAGCTGAGAGTCTCGCGATGAGGTATTGAATGCCTCAACTTTAGTTGCTTCATTATGGTTTCTCTTGAAAGGCACGTAAGTAGTTGGTAAGTAAGCAAAACACTATTTATGTCATTAAACAAAGAAAATGACAAAAGTTACCAATTGACAACTACAGATTATGTTATATTTTAATTTTTTTAATAGAAAAAAAAATGAAAGTACGGAGTTTTGCAAAAATTTTAATTTGGCATTAGTTGTTTATAACACAAACGAAAATAAAAAGATTAAATATAAAATAATAAATTAACATAAAAAACTTGTTAACGTAGTTTGATACATATTGTTTGTGTTTACGAGATCTTCACCCAGCTTAATTATTTTCACCAAAGAACAACAATAAACTCAAGGTATTAGAG
The DNA here is from genome assembly GCA_025531955.1 of Erythroxylum orinocense. Lineage (NCBI taxonomy): Eukaryota > Viridiplantae > Streptophyta > Magnoliopsida > Malpighiales > Erythroxylaceae > Erythroxylum > Erythroxylum orinocense. The sequence goes on along the minus strand of JANZLX010000003.1, from coordinate 31,449,747 downwards.
AGTCGACTCACCCAATCCTTGACACATTCACACTCAATAACATGACTGACTCGTGCTAACCTTAATAGAAAATTTTCTCAAGACCTTTTAACGATAAAGATAATAAACAAACAACTAAAGTGATTTAAATAATAAAGAACATAAAAATATACACTTAAAAGAAAAACACTCCCCTAAATATGTAACTTCATCAGCCGAAAGTATGGGAAGCGGTAGAACAATATCTGTTGTGAATTATTGAGAAGAATCACGATCAGCTTACTCACAACAGCATCAAAAAAATATCAATCGAACAAATGTTTCATCACCAAAACGTCACCAAAAATATAGCTACAACATCACACCTATACTGTATATTTTTCACACAAAAACAATATTTGGACAGCCCCCAATCATCAGTCAAACTAACGGTCCCAAATTAACAAAATCGCAGTTACAAAAACTTAACAAAACAACAAATGTTTCATCACCGAAATGTTAAACCAATAGAGTTGTAACTCTCACAGCAACTGCTGAAGTTTTTTCACATAAACAACACTGCAAAGACAGTCCAGCAAATCACCCATGATGGACATAAAATGCAACTACAAATATGGAATTTTAGCACACTACAGCGTAGGGGTGAGCATTATTCGGTTCAGCCTGATTACCCGGCCCGGCCCGGCCCGAATTAATTCGGGTAAGCAAATGCTAAATTTCAGGTAATTCGGGCCGGCCCGAGTATTACCCAAATTATTTTTGGGCCGAGACGGGTAACTCTGAAAAAATTTAGGCCGGCCCGATTACCCAAATTAGGTTTAAAATAATTATGAAATAGGGTAATTAGGATAATTCGGGTAAATCAGGCTGGGATAATTCGGGTAAATCGGGCCAGGTAAATAGGTAAATCGAGTAAATCAGGTCGGGTAAATAGGTAATTCGGGTAAATCGGGCTGGGTAAGTTCGGGTAATTGAAAGTTCGGGTTCAGGTCGGGTAAGGGAAAAGAAATTTCGGGTAATTCGAGCCAGGCCCGAACAGTGAAAATTGGGTCCGAATTACCCGAATGCTCACCCCTACTACAACGCACAAAACGACAACCTTAATAGTCGTTCAAAAATTGGAGAATACCCATCTGCAAAAAATCACAGAATCATCGAGAGAAACACAGCTGCCAAGGCCACACACTAGATACCAAAGAAGTTCTCAATAGTCGTTCAAAAAAAGCAGATAACACAACACAAAGTCACCAACAATAACAATTTTTTTGCCCCCAAAATCACGTTATCTTTGACAGCAAATTTAGCAACACATAAGAATAATATTTCCGCAAAATCAATTGCAAATTATCATCCAAAATAGCACAAAAATCCTAGCTACCAAGTCATCATGGCCCCATCGTTCCTCCACATAAAAATGACACTACTTCAACCCACATATCAAGTAAAACATAGCCACAACTGCAATGGTCAAAACAAATCTTCAAAGATATTCCTATCTTAGATATTCATTATCTTTAAAATAAGCTAGACATATAATCTCATCTTGATTAGAATTTTAAACCTAATCAACCTTATCTTGAAAGAGTCTCACGTAAGTCCAACTAAGTCTAATTTCAAATAATCCCCAAAATTACCTAATAAGATATTATATCATATATCTTAACAAATAATATTATTTTTGAGGAAAATATGGTGAATTTCATTGATTATCAAAGGAAAGAACATCCAAAATACTACTAGGTGGTTCTGTCTAAACCACCGAATCTGCAATGGAACGAGAGATTTGAGCCAGTAAGTGAGCCACACTGTTCGCAAATCGACGGACATAGTTCAGCATCACATTCGTCTCAACCAAAAGAGACTTACAATCAGAAAATAGAACTCCATAATAAGAAAAATCAATATTGTTGGGATCAAGAATAGCTTTAACATAAAGTAGGACATCTGACTCTACAACGATATTAGACCACCCCTTAACCTTAATCCAACTAAGTGCTTCCTTTATCGCGAAAATCTTTGTCATTGTTGCATCCAGACGTACTGGGAGTCGTTGTTGCATGGCTCGTATAAACGAATCCCTACCGTCACATAAAACCATACCAAAACCCACAACCATATTATAAAAAAGGGCAGCATCCACATTGAGTTTCAACGTACTTAGACATGGTTTTATCTATGAATAGGGAACGTGATTCAGGTTTCGTTTGGCCCTCGTAGCTTTCGCAGCTAACCAATCATGCAAAAAACCCCGAGCTCTATGCATAATTTGAGCAGGAGTTCTACATCGCTAGTTCCAAACTAAGTCGTTTCGAGCTTCCCATAAAGATCACACCACCATCATACCAAGACAAACCAAATCAGTATCACTCAGCTGCAAAATATACACGATCCATGAAAAGAAATTCCCAGAGGGTTGCACATGCGACCATAAACTTGCAATAATCCAACAATCTCTTACTACCTCACAATCAACAAGATAGTGAAAAATAGTCTCCTCATGCAAATGGCAAATGGACAGCTACTATCAATAGGAATATGCCTCTGTCGAAGAAGCGCCCAGACTAGAAGAGCTTGGCTGATTGCTCGCCATAGTAGATTCTGGACTTTTAGTTGAACTTGGAGACTCCATAAACGCAGCCAAGCAACCTTATACTGAAAAACTTCAGAAGGAAAAGTAGTTAGCATTTTGTAAGCACTCTTCACACTATATCGACCCATTGAATCGCTTACCCAAAACCATGAATCCTCAAAGACCCAAGCTGATAGGGGAATAGACCGAATTGCCTCACATTGCTCCTCTGAAAAATCGAAGAAATCTTGTACATATCCTAACGACCCTGCAAGATCAGATCTGAAACTCATAGAACATCCGTTACAGTTGATCGTGGAGATAATATTCATTTGTTAGGCAAGGTAGGCACCCATGGATCCGACCACACCGATACTAAACTTCCGGACCCAACACGAATAGTTGCTCCATTCCGAATAAGCTGTTGACACTCCCACAGACTCCGCCAAAGGTAACTCGGATTATTTGCTAAAGGAGCTTCCAAAAAAGAGGACGTGGGAAAATATTTGGTCTTAAGAAGTCAGGCTGCTACTGTAGTTGGCTTAGTGAAGAGATTCCACACCTCCCTTCCTACCATTTCCAAGTCATACTCATGGAGTTTCCTAAAATCGAGACCACCGCATGCTCTCGGTCTAGCCATTCTCCTCCAGGAAACCCAATGGATTCCACGATCCTAATTCTGACCTTTACCCCACTAGAATGATGCCATAATTTGTTAAAGCTTATAACAAAGTGTTTTGGGAATTAAAAATAAACTCATCACATAACTAGGAAGAGATTGCAACACTGATTTCAACAAAACTAACTTTCCAGCACGAGAGAAGAATCGTTTTTTTCCAAGAATGAAGCTTGTGCCACATACAATCCTTGAGGAATTTGAAAATTTGTCTTTTATCGATACCAACTCGCGTCGGAAGACCTAAATAGATACCCAAATTATCACTTTCAGACACACCTAGAAGGGAGCATACATTCTGTTGATGACCAACAATGAGAAGCCACGTTCTTAGAAAAGCAAACAGATGACGTAGATTAATTAATCTACTAACCTGAAGGCACCTCATACAATTTCACCAAATTCTTAATCACTGATGCCTCTTCGCCAATAGCCTTAAAAATCAATAAACTATCATCCGTAAAAAATAAATGCAATATACTAGGAGCACCTTGACAAATCGAACAACCTTGCAACACATTCCGCGAAATCTCATATGAAATTAATCTCGATAAACCTTCAGTACACAGGATGAAAATATACAGGGAAAGAGGATCCCCTTGGGGAGGAGGTTTAAGATCGCTTATCTCTCTGTGGTCAAGCTTTATATAGGTAGGGTCTGGACCTGCGGGACTTTAAGAAACGAGAGTTCAGGATAGTCTTCGGCTTATTAAGAAATTTCGAGGTTCATGTGTCCTGCAAGATTCGAAACGGTTTCATGCGGCTAATCGTAAGTTCTTTTCATATTTTGCATGAGCGAGAAATCCAGTGGAAGCAACGATCGAAGGTCTTTTGGCTTAAGGATGTGATTCTAACACGCGGTTTTTCCATTTTATGGCAACACATCATCAGAAGAAAATTTCTTTCTATCGGTTTAAGGATGTTTCAGGTTGGTGGATTGATAGCGTGCTGGGTTTGGAGTCTCTGATCTCTTCCTACTTCATTGAGTTGTTTACAGCTAATCCCAGTGATCTTGAACATGTGGTTGATTTAATCCCTTCTTATGTTACTCCTCAAATGAACGAACTATTACATGCTCCTTATACTTCGGATGAGGTGAAGACAACACTCTTTCGTATGCATCCTGATAAATTCCCGGGTAATGATGGCTTTAATCCAGGTTTTTATTAGACCCATTGGGATACAGTTGGTCTGGCAATTACAGACGCATGTATTGATACTTTGACAAGGAGGACGATACCAGCTTAGTTGAACGAGACAATTATTGATCTTATTCTTAAAAAATCTACACCTGAGACTATGGGGGATCTCCGCCCCATAGTGCTTTGCAATTTGTTATATAAGGTTGTTAGTAAGGTTATTGTTAATCGGTTGAAGGTTCTCCTGCGTGACATTGTGTCTCCATCTCAAAGTGCTTTTGTTTCCGGTAGACAAATCCAAGATAATAACATTGTTGCGTTTGAGTTGATGCATTGTTTCCAGAATAAGAGGTGTGGTAATGAGGGATATGCTGCATTTAAAATGGATATTAATAAGGCTTATGATTGTATGGAGTGGAGTTATATTTCTGCAATTTTGGCTCAATTTGGTTTTTCACATCATTGGATTAAGTTAGTAATAGAGTGCATAACCACAGTTAAGTATTCGGTCCTGCATAAGGGAAAATTGTTGGGTCCTATCCATCCTTCACGTGGGTTACGTCAAATAGTATTATTTTAGTAACTTTATCTTGTTATGAATATTATTTAAGTAATATTAAAAAAATTATACCAATTATATAGACTTTTCTAAAATTTTTATAGTAAAAATTAGACCTTTACCAAGGAAAAAAAAAAGAAAGGATCGTGTAACTAGGTCCTTTTACTTAAAGTCTCTTTTTGACCGTGTGAAAACAAGTGGTTCCCATATTAAATTCATGGAGGAGTGGTTGCAGACATTAACTAGAGTTAGTTTCTATTTTTGAAAAAAGCTCGCCTCCTCTTTTGCTTTCCTTTATTGTTCATGGACACATTCTCGTACGTATGTTGTTTATTTACTACGACTCCGAGTTATTACTATTGTTCAACCTGCTATACTTCGAATCTGACTTCACCGTTTAATTAACATTCTAACGGTATCAGTAGTAGCAGTTCTGGAAGATGATTATTAAATAACATTTAAGAGTCGCTACAATTTCATGCTCCTCTTCTTTCTTATATCTTCTTTGAACGTTTCATAGTTCACAAGATTCAGTGGCAAGCAAACAGAAACCAGACAAATCAATGGCTGTTCTTTCTTCAATTTCGTCTCTTGTTTCTTACTATCGTCTCTTCTTTACCTTCATGGCTTTCTTCTTTTCGGGGTTGATTTTCTTGTCTTCCAGGTCCAAGCGCCTGAATCTTCCACCAGGACCTCGGGGTTGGCCTCTGGTAGGCAATCTTTTCCAGTTTGTTCGATCTGGGAAGCCTTTCTTTGAATACATTGAAGATTTGCGTGCAAAATACGGTCCAATCTTCACTGTGAAGATGGGTACAAGGACGTTGGTAGTTGTGAGTGATGGTAAGTTAGCTCATGAAGCACTCATTGAAAGAGGTGCTCTGTTTGCCAATAGGCCACCAGAAACCCCTACAAGGGCTATCTTTAGCTGCAACAAGTCCACCGTGAACGCCGCCGTGTATGGCCCTATGTGGCGGTCGTTAAGGCGAAACATGGTGCAAAATATGCTTAACACAAGTAAGATTAAGGTGTTTCGGAACGTAAGAGAGGCTGCAATGGACAAACTCATTGATCGGCTCAAAACCGAAGCTGAATCTAACAATGGAGTTGTTCATGTACTTAAAAATGCTCGTTTCGCCTTCTTTTGTATCCTTCTAACTATGTGTTTCGGGTCAGAAATGAGTGAAGAAGCCACTGAAAAGATGGACCAAATAATGAAGTCAGTGCTGATCAGTCTCGAACCGAAGATCGATGATTATCTTCCGATTCTATATCCATTTTTCTCCAAAAAACGGAAAAGGGTATTAGAAGTAAGAAGAGAACAGGTTAATTATATGGTTCCTTTCATCGAAAAGCGACGTGAAGTTCTGCAAAACCCTGGATCAGACAAGAAGGCCATTTCCTTTTCATACCTCGACACACTGTTCGATCTAGAAATAGAAGGAAGAAAGCAATCCCTCACCAACGAAGAGCTGGTCACACTCTGCTCCGAGTTCCTCAACGGTGGCACCGACACGACAGCCACCGCCATTGAGTGGGGCATTGCCCAACTCATCGCCAATCCTGATGTACAATCCAAACTGTACGAGGAAATAAAATCTACTGTGGGCGACAGAAAAGTGGACGAGAAAGACATAGAGCACATGGTTTATCTACAAGCTCTACTAAAAGAACTGTTACGTAAGCACCCTCCAACGTACTTTGTCCTAACGCATGCAACTCTAGAGCCGACTAAACTTGCAGGCTATGACATACCAACAACTGCGAATGTTGAGTTCTTTTCACACGCCATCGGTGAGGACCCCAAGCTTTGGACCAACCCAGAAAAGTTCGATCCGGATCGGTTCATTTCCGGTAAAGAGGACGCCGATATCACGGGGGTGACCGGGGTGAAGATGATACCGTTCGGAGTAGGGAGGCGTATATGTCCTGGATTAGGTCTGGCCACCATCCATCTGCAACTGATGTTCGCAAGAATGGTTCAGGAGTTTGAATGGAGTGCCTATCCGAAAGATAGCAAGTTGGATTTCACATGGAATTTGGAGTTCACCGTTGTTATGAAGAATCATCTTAGAGCTATGATCAGGCCCAGGATTTAGTTTAAGGTCTTTGATCTCTAAATTACTACTATTGATTCCTATCCAAAACCACACTTTTGTTGATGTTGTCGTTGCTTGTTCTGATTTAGGATTGTGTAAGATAATCAGAATCTTAATCTACGTCAATTTCTTGTCTGCCCGATTTCCGTATCGCCTCAGAAAAGTTTGAGGGAAACTAAGCACAAACTTTCTTACGTTGGTAGTTTTTTTTTTAATAAAATCAACATTAGTGCAAAAAAAAAAAAAATAAAGGCAGGGAAGGTAAAGAAAACTAACTCAAGCCAACAAGTTTACCCCGTACACCCATAACCTAACAGCCTTTTCCCCTTAACAAAAACAGAAGCAAAACAATCTAAATTTAAAATGGAGACTAAACAAGAAGGACGATCAGTCCAGTGATATGGGTTTGTATGTAATAAGGCTACCCTGGCTAAAGCATGAGCCGTCTTATCGGCAATCCTATACGTCCATTGAAAGGACAAGTGAAGGAAACGTCACTTGAATGATAAATAATTAAGGGTCAAAATTTCAATCTCAGACCGATTTGGCAAAGGAGTTAATATTGATTGGACAGCTGCCAAACAATCCGACTCCACAATGACTTTGGCAAGCTGTTGGTCTTTTAGTTAAGAAAGAGCTTCCCTTATAGACATAATTTCAGCAAGAACTGGGTCAAACAGGGCAGGGAAAAAACCTGAAATAGCAGTCACAAACCTACCTCGTGCGTCCCCAAGAACCGCAGCAAAGTCTTCCGTCTGAACATTCTCTGGAGAAACAACGAACTCGTTGTCTTCTTTCTCCCGAATAAAGAGTCTTTGCAACTCTGAATCTATGAAGCTAAAACGAAAATTTAAGAGAAACCAACGTAGAAATAATACCTAGACTTCACCTTGCATATGAACGGCAAGATCAACACTTGCACTCGTAGAGAGAGAGAGAGGCAAGACCTAAAAGAGAGATAATCTATTATTCTTGATTGCTAATAATTATAGAGAGATAAACTATAAAATGTTTTAAAAAAATATGTACTAATCTTTTATATTTTTAATTTATGTGTGACGTCCAACTATATAATAAAATTTAAAATTTAAAAGATAAGTTCTTGTTAATTAGATTTTAAATATTTGGTAAATGAAAGAAATAAGAGATTTATAGCTTAGCACATAAAATGATTCAAAAAATGTGAAATATGGTAGAGTTTAAGTGTACAATAATGGGAGGAGACAGATTAGCTAGATAGCTTTACCAGCTCGGGCGAACAAGTGGCGTTGAAAGGATTAGGATAGTAGGTGGGTGTAGTTACGTTGGTAGTTTTATTAGGTATTGTGTCATATCTTTTTAATTCGATTCCATAAATGGACAGTGGCTTTTAAATTAAAGTTTTACTTTAAAATTTGTTATTATTTGCTATATTATTAATTACTAATTACTAATATCTAATATCTATCATCTCTACTCACATAATTTTCTTTTTAGTGATTAAGGCCCCATTATGCGATCATTATTTAGTAATTTTTAGAGTATTAATAAAAAAAATTTATGTGAGTTATTCAGAAATAGTCTATTTATTAATTAAGTGTAAAGTTGCATATTATTAGATTTTTTTATATTTTACATATTAAACATATTTTTAGTGAGTTGTTATTGCTGTTATATTATTATTAAATAAAAATCTATTTTATTAATTATACCTGTTAATAATCACTAATCATATGTCAAATAACTTTTTCGTCAGGTTTATTGATATTTATGTGATGGAGTATAAAGCAGTGGAGTCCACCAGCTTTGCATGATGTGTTGGCTACCAACAACATGCGGCCAATTAATATTCATCCCTAATAATACTTTCTTCTTCGATGTTTATAAAATCAATTTATTTCCAAATTATGACGTGAATCCGCAAAAGAAAGACAAAATAGAGTTGAGATGTAAAAAAAATAGAGTTCGGATTCTCAGTCTAATATTATAGTATCTTATTGTATCTAATAAATTTCAGTCATTTATTTATAAGTTTTGCGTAAGTTTCACAAAATAAATAACTAAGATTCTATAAAACAGAATAAGACAAAATAATATTAAACAGAAGATCTTGTCTCCAAAAAGGGAAAAAGTTTGGTTAGATTTGATCCAGTTCAATTTTGGCCTGATTTACCAAGTTATAAGTCAACTGAAAACGACGTCATTTTATAAAAAATGGCATTATCAGGCGTCCCAGCCCACCGAGCCACGAGCCTCCATGGCTGGGGTCGGGCATTTACATCTCTCAGGTAGAGGAGTCCTTGTAAGCCTCTATGCAATGAAAAGGCCAAAGATAATAAATAGGGACAACAACTTTACTAAAGCTTTTTGAAATAGAATAGAATCTATCATTTAGAAAGATTTATAATGAAATATAACGAGATAAGATAGTAGAGGAGGATTTTATACTATATTTTATTTTATTATAAACAAAAAATAAAAAAATTTTCAATTTAGAGAGTTTAGGTTAAAATATAAAATGATAAACAACTTTATACTATATTACATTATAAACGTTTCATCCAAACAACAATTCACAATATTACATTATGAACTATTTTATCCTTCTCTAATAATAATTTTTTAATATTATATTTATTTACATTTGATCCCATTATAAATCATTCAATTTCATTTAATTACAAAATTTACGTCCAATCAAACATAACCTCAAGCTTACTTCAACTCGAAGTTAACGGGTTAAACTCTATTTACCCAACTTTTCAGTCAAAGTTCAAATTCAAAAATTAAGCATATCTTCATTTAAAATAAAATCGTTCTAAAGGATTTTTAATTAAATTTTTTTGGTTTTAAATTTAAAACATGAGTCAATAAAAATGTCATTTTAAAAAACTTTAAAAAATAACGTTTTAGATAATTTGAGTGACCTGGACTCGATTAAACTAATTGTTAATTTTAATAATAAAAATGTTAATTGGAACTAGAATTAATAGATTAAATTCAAATTGAATAAAATTTTATTAGATTAAAATTCAAGAGAGTTAAAATTAAAATCAACAGGTTAAATTTAAGTTAATTAAATCTTCGAGACAGTTGACCAACTTAATTAAAAATTAAAAATTAATTAATTAAAATAATATCATTAAAAAAGAAGGTTATGTCACCCTTTCTTCCAATTCTTTAATTTCCTTCAACTAGGCCAACAAGAAGTGACAATATAATGCTTAATTGATCCATTAATCAATAATGTATCCACAATTTCTATTCTTTGACTAATTTATGCACTATTTTAAAAATTAAATTGATAACATAACATTTTAAAAATTTATCATAAAAGTGGTTAAAGGTTAAATAAAATTTAAAATTTTAAATATTATTAAAAAAATTATCCTTATTTATCATAAAATTTAAATTTTAAATAAAAATTATTAAATAAAATTTAACTAATTTATTTTTATTTATAAAATTTATTAATTTATAAAAATTAACTAATTAATTAATGAATTGATCAACTTTTTACAACAAAAAATCATTAAAATAGATTGAACCGAAAAATTAAAAAAATTCAAAACTTTTACGATTAAATAGATCAAATTGATTCAATTTTTTAACCATTACTTTTAAGCATTAAAAAGAGTAAGAGTGACTCAATTGATCCATGAGGAATCCAAGCATATTTTGATATCCTAAACTGTTGAAACCAAACCACAGATACATACCCCACAAAGAAGATTGCATCATGTGGAAAATCCCACAAAAGCAAAGCATTTGCGGGGACAAACAAGGGCCTTAGGGTGCATGTGGGTTACAAGTGACTGATTCTACTTTTACAAACTGCTCAAAAGTCAAAACTAACAAAACTGCCCGCAAACTCAATGAGAAAAAGTAAGTGTGCCCAATATTTACAACAGAGGTCTGCAGATTTGGACTAGCATTTGCAGCTTTCTTTACTTTATATCTCATACATCTGAAGTGTGATTCTCAAGGGTTTGATGGGCTCTCAACATGCTTATTGTCAGGGGTTTTCCCAATCCCATTCGGCTCAGTTAATGAGGACAAGTTCTCACCAACATCTGCTTGATTATTCTCAGGCGCACAACGGCTTTCCTGATCAGATTCCGTTCCTTGGCTTTCGTGGGTTCTCAATGAACACCCATGGCCATTCAACAAGTAGTTGTAAGAATGAGTGCTGAAAGAGTCTGCACCATACTGCGAGCGGACAGCTGAACTGAATAAGGGTTGCATCACGTGCTTTTTCTCGGGACATTCTCGTAATGATATTCGGCAAACAGGACAAGTTGATTGTTGTAGCAGCCATATGTCTATGCAGCTTACATGGAAGGAGTGCCCGCAGTAGGGAAGGATACGTAAGATATCTTCATTGCGGTATTCTGCTAGACAAACCGTGCATCTGCCACATTACAACACAACTCTATTAACAGGAAATAGAGACTAAGTGTTTTAAGTAACAAAGTAAAGTCTTGAATCTACATTTCCACTCAGAAAAGTGAAAACAAACAAAAAAGGGTTCTTTGTCAGGTTTACAGTCATTACAAGTGACACAGTGCATTCTGGTAGTCAGAAGCATATTGCCTGAATATCTTTTCCATGTCAAGATGTGATATACCCTTGGAATCCAGATGCTTATTTGTAAAAATAGAAATTCGAGAAATTTGGTGGAAGAAGCGAGGAATAGAAAGTAAAAGAAAAGAAAAAAAACTGGTTAACATTCTATCAGTTAAAGACAGCATAAAGCGATGTAGTAGTAAGGAAAACGTAAAAGAAAAGAAACTTTGGTTCACACTCTGCCAGCAGCATAAAGCCATGAGCATAAACAACAGCCGAATGGATTAATTTCGACTAAAAGCACTTCTGATATACCTAATGTCCAAGTGAAAGGATTTACTATGAAAACATTTGTGGAATCTAAAGTTAATTAAATCAAAAATGGACAAAGGAACAGAGGAAACAGAATGTCATACTTCAAACATGCAAATTAACTTAGTTCATGTCAAGTAAATAATAATAGTTCATCAAGCCCGTCTTAAATGAGGAAAAGTTGGCCAAACAACAATTTCTCCAAACAATGACAAACCCTGTTTTCTATCAGCCATGGAATGAAGGCTGTGATTCGTGAAGATAACAACTCCAAAAACCAACTTATCAGCAACTGCATGGTAGTTATGGAATCTACACTTAACATTAATGTTTCTTTTATACAGAGTTTAGACAAATTTCTACCATAAACTATAACATGACATGGAAGGTAAGTAACAAACTATCTGCAACTACTTCAAAGTTGCCGTATGAAGATTTTCCTTCCCAAAATTTTCAGCAGTTCAAATTCCCATCTTGTTACAGGAAATCAAAATTGACAAAACAATGGTTATGGAAGTTTAGAAAGAATAAGCACTGCAAGCTATGCACTATCACAAATCACAAAAACATGTCTACATGTCTTCAAATCATAAACCGAAGATTGTTAAGCAGTTAATACAGCCAAGAAAGCAAACGTTCTTTCTCTCAAGAAAAGCTCACTAAATTCATATAAATGCCCACGGCAATCACACAACTCAAAACAGAATATTATCATTTGCAATCAACTGACAGGCAATGTCAACTTCGAAATTGTACTTTGGAGCAAATGGATATAATTGAAAAGTTACAATATATAATTATAAAATCTTCCCAGCAGAATTATGATTTACCTCCTGGCCCTGAATATTTTCAAGGTCAGAAGGCAGGTTACCAAACTTTTGAATCCAACAAATCCATGAACAACTTCAATGGACATCTATCATTCATCATCAGATGAAACATATAGCTAACATTGTCTTAACGGAAACAATTAAACTGGGACACTAGCTACATTTGTTTGGAGTAAAGCATGCCCTGATTAAAAAAAACATCAGCCAAATACAAATAGTATAGACAAATAGAGTAGGAAATGAGTGAGAAACATACTGAGCATCTTCTGAAGCCGCGAACAGATCATTACTGTACTTATTTGTAGGGAAGTTGGATATTACTATTGGCTCTAGCCCATGGAGGCCTCGTTCCAACTGTACCATAAGAAAACGTCCAAAACATCAGTTAATCTCTTACCTCTTGGTAGTCATTCCATTAAAAGATAACACAATTACACACACACCAGAACACAAAATCCCAAAAGACTTCAGTAAACTCAAAGTTGTAATTTTGGGAAGATCCAACTAAGATTACTGCACATACAAATCATACAAGTACATAAAAGGTAGAGAATTTGTAGGGAAAAAAAAGGCATACGAGACTAAGATCAGATCTGGAGGTAATAGGAAAGGCGCGTCGTGAAGCGTTCAACTGAATCCGAGCGCAGATAAGACGAGTGCAGACGAACACTATAAACATAGTGCTCACGGCGAATCCTATCACCGTCATCACCAAGTTTATCCCAGACCCCATCATTTCCTTTTCACTTCTACAAATATAAAATCCTATCTTTATCCCAACCCCGCAAAGAAAACAGAGAAAAATCAAAACCCAGAAAAGAAAAAACTAAAAAGGAACAATCTTCAAATCAACTCTATGCTCTCCACTACCGCTAACAGTATCACTACAAAAATCATACTAGAGTAAACAGGAAGTGTATGACTCTATGGCCTGCGCCTTCACTCTCTCAGTGGAGTAGTACTAGTAGTACTGACTGTTATATTGTTTCGAGAAGAAAGATGCACTCCCCACAGACATGACCAGCCGTGGCAGTGTCGGTGGCGGTATTGGGCGGAGCCGGAGAGTGGCAGGAGAACATCTGTGAGCACAGCACAGAGTGTGTGGACTGTGGAGGGATCTAAAGGTGATGACTTTTGTGGTATGTCTTTGCTTATAAGTTCTTTTAACTTTGGGTCAAGTGTAATATAATCCTAAGAAATTTGTAATCTTGTAATCTTTGTGTTGTTTTTATTTGTAATTTTATTTTTTTGAAAACTTAATACTTAATTTAAGAGAGTATTAATTTTTATTTGCACGCCATTTAAAAATTAGTAAAATATTTTAAATTAACTTTTTATTTTAAAATTGAATTCAATTTTAAAATACTAAATGAGAGAAGTGCATTACTGTAAATTTCTGATTAAAATTTTGAGTCGAATTTATTAGTTCATCTATTGAGTTAGACTTTTAAATTTAAGTATAATTTTTTATTTGATTTACCTTAATAATTTTTATTATTAATATTCAGCCAATTTTTAGAAATTAAAATAAATTTGTTAATTTTGTACTTCACAGCTTTCTTCTTTGGTTAATTTTAACTTTTTAATGAGTAAAAATAATCTCCTTCTTTAAATTATAGCTTAAAATTTTTAATTTTTTTAATTTTTATTACATACCGATTTTATTATAATATTTTAATATTAATTAAACTTTTAAACTCTAAATTTCTTATAATTCTAATTTAATTTCTATTTCTATTTTTGTGGATTATGATAAAGATGGAAAATCTAAACCTAATACCAACAAAAGGATTAAAAGGAGAAATGCAAAAAAAAAAGAAAAAAAAAGCATGATCTTTCTGGGGTATCTTTGTCTGATTTTATGATGTTACATTAATGATATAAAAGCAGCCAACTCGAAACTTATCCTGCCTGTCATGTTTAGAAACAATTACTCAAAAACTATTATTTTTCCTAAGAAGGTAAAAGTTTAGAAGCTTTGAGGTCGACCAAATAATTTTACTAATTAGTAGGGATAATAATGGGTTGAGACCCATCTAAGAAAGCAGCCCGGGCTTAACTAAGTTAGAAGTGGCCTAAGCTCGAACTTGACCTGATTCGATTTAATTATTTTTTAAAAATTTAAAATTATAAAATAATGTTGCTTTATTTAAAATGATCAAATTTTGAATTGAGACGTAAAGTTTGCTGTTTATTCATAATTAATTAATACCTTCTCTTCTTTGTTTGCATAAATAATTTATGTTACCATTTGGATGAGGTTGTAATTTTTTAATACGAGTGGACTAAGACTTGATTTAGATAGTAGAATAATTATTAATCAATTAGATATTAATAAGAAAAGGGTTGAAAGTTGATAATAATAATAACTTATAAATAAAAGACTAGTATATATAATGATGACAAGGGTACGAAAGAAACACCCAAAAGGCAAATTAACATAAGTGAAAATGTTGGTAAGGCATGCAAAAAAAATTACTATAAAATAGATACTACGTATTTGCAATTATATTTTTAACAGTGTTGGAAGAAGACGTTCAACTTTATCTTATAGCGATAGTAACGAGTCGGTGAATGATTTAGATTCAAGTGTTTTTATTGGGTTGACTTATAGGTTAAGTCTGAGCTTAGATCGGTACGGGATCTAATTATTTTAAGCTAAGTGATATTTTTTTACTTAGAAGAGTTAAATTTTAGGTAAATCTAGACTTGAGTAATACAGGTCCGAACTCAATTAAAAAAAATATTATTTTATATTTTTATTTTTAAAAATATTTTAAAAATTGACGAGAATGATGCATGAACTAGTACATTACCATCCCGATTCCATTATAGTATTTGTCAAAAATTACATTATTCTTATTCTCCTAATGTTACTAAGATTTTTATTACATTGTTGTTATTATTGTATTATGAATTCGAGAAGATTTTTGTTACTTCAATACTAAATACACGTCAATGTTCTAGTAATGTATCTAAAATATGACTCTTTGTCTCCATAAATTTCCTTTAACAACCTACATCAATACTAGGTTTTCTCTATCATCATGCAATTTTTTTTTAGACGAGGAATTCATAGTTACTATTCTTTGGATTAATACTAGGTAAATCTTTAGATTGACGAAATAACTTGCAAATCACATCAACCGACTATTTTGTATTAAGTAAGTTCTATACAATCAGTGACGGAGTCAGAAATTTAAGATAGGAGAGTCCAAATATTTAATTTTTGAAAATTTTGGAGGGGCCAATGTACCACTGAGCTCCAAATAACTCTGTCCTTACGTATATATATATACCCAAAATTTTAAAATATATAATTTTTTAAAATTTTGGGAGATCCAGTACACCACTGGGCTTCAAGTGGCTCTGTCTATGTATACAACAGACTTAATCAAGAGAGCGTAAGTAGGAGAAATTGAACATGAAATTTTTTGATCTCATACTTCTCTACTTTACCAACTCGGCTACTCCATAGGGAGCTTTATGCAATGTACATATCAGTATTTCACAAAAATTCAAGAAATAGATCCACAATCAAAAGATTATCATAAACCAAACTCACTTGATGATTATGAAATATTAACATTAAAAAATTAAACTAAAACCCTAAAATTTAATAAATAATTTAATCATAAAATCATTTATGTAGTAACTAGTAATGGACTCCACTCCTACTCAACATTACTTTTCAGTTTATCGATAAAATAGAATATAATAATCATTAATTTTAAACTTTCATGGAAGTTTGATTATATATATATAAAAAAAAGATAGTTAGGGACTCAAGTGAATTTAATATCAAAGTTTGAGGATTAAAAAACAATACCTAAATTAATGTCAAATAATTATCATGACAAGTTGCATTTGGCAGCCGTCGTGCATGATAATTTGTAATTATTGAAAAAGAAGGTAAAAGGCTAACTTTGGACTCCTTTAGAAGATTGGATCAAGTGGTACAAATACTTTCATAATCAATCTAAGTGTTCGGTGAAGTAGGTGCTGGTGGTGTCACACTTGACATTTTGGTGTCACCCTTGATATTACCGACATTAGCAAGTGGTAATGACAAAGACTATTTATCATAATTATACCCAAAATAAAATGATTATTTATCATCATAGCTTTAAATTGTTCTAAATAATTAAAAGCTCAATCGTTTATTTTGTTTAGATCATTGATTTGAAACCCAGATCGGTCTGACCGGTCGGTTATCCGATCCGAGTGATCCTTAAAAATCGGTTCTTAATTAAACCAGTAAGAATCAGTGAAAACCGATCAATTGACCGGTCGAACCAGTCCGATCACTGGTTTAATAAAAATTTATATTTTTTATTTTTAAATATTATTTGGTATTTTTTTTATTTTTTTAATATTACTAATATTATATATAATTAAATAATCCATTCGATTCATAATAAGTGTCGTTTTAGAGGAATGCACATTTATTAAAAAAGTTAATGAAATATCTGATATACCTTTA
>JANZLX010000003.1:31408426-31432459 GCA_025531955.1 Erythroxylum orinocense | reverse complement strand
AAATATGCATAAAAAGTCACAAACGATACTTATTTTGAATAATTAAAATTCCTCTAAAACGACACTTATTATGAATCGGAGGGAGTATAATTATTATATAATTATGACATCACAACGATTAGACCGGTGGTTGAACCGGTCAAAACGATCGAATCAGTTATCAGTAAGACTTCTGGTTCGATGTCCAATCTGGGTTTCAAAATCTTGGCTTAGATATAATAATCTCTTCAGTCTCTTTAGAAAATTTTAAAGACCAGTTTTTAACCCAGTGGGTTGGCGTAAGTGGTACATGCCTTCGTCGCTTAACCAAGTGGTTGGGGGTTCGAATCCCACCCTTAGGAATGCAGCAAGCTCTTGGGCCAGCTGTAGCCCTCCCATATTAGAGATGTTCCCGCAACGAAGGGATTAGTCACTGATTCCGTCGGTGGATACCCAAAAGACCAGTTTAATATAAACAATTGATAAATTTTATATATCCCTAATTAAAGAATACAACAACAACAATACTCAGTAAGAATCTTGTTGAAAAGTAAATTTTAAAAAAATTCTGTACTACATAACATTACTCCTACCTAACAGAAAAATTATTTTTGATATACAAAACATAAAACATAAACTAATATACAATTTCAAACATCACAAATATCTTCACCCAATGTCTATACAAAAATTAATAAATAATATTACCTTTCCACTTTAAATAATTTAGTGATTTTTGCATATAAAAAGTATAAAGATGATACTTATTTTATTTTATTTGATCTCGTGTAAGTTGTTTCTTATGGAAAAACAACTTTATACAGATGGACTCCACGCCTAAATGTAAAATTATAATGACCCCAAAAGCAAACTTGAGTCATCTTCCTATAAGCAAATCGCCACTGATTCCGCGCATATCCTGAATTATTTGTCGATTATTTAACAGCCCAAATCTATCTTTTATGTTAGATCAATAGATAATACATTACATGGTTATTAACTTATTATTATTATTATTTTGTGTTGCTTTCCACGATGATAGCATCTAAAGCAAAACAAGCCATTGTTTAATTGGGCTTATTATAATAAAATTTTTATCAGCAGAACTTCTTTTTATAAATTTTTTCTAAGAGGTCATTTGATTGTTTAACTATCATTTAAAAAATATTTTTTTTGAAATAGCTTTATACAATAGATAGTTTGACAATATAAAAATAAAAAGTATTTTTAATTTTAACTATATTTTATTTTGCAATAAAAATTATTTATGCATATAAATATTATTTAAAACATATTAAACAATATGTGAAGCACAATATATTAATTATTATATAATTTTAAATCATATGAAACATAAATGAAAACATATCTAACCAAATCTTTTATATAAATTATAACATAAGTAAAACTAATATAAAAAATAAATATTAAAACATATAAAAAGTCAAATAATATTATATAACTTTCAAAATAAACGTGAAGATAGGTTTGTGGGTATTGTAAAAATTATGTGTAAAATATAAGGACAAAAGAGACTAAAAGATAGGTTCATTAATTGATATGAAAAATTTACCTAAAAAAATCTTTTTTAGGAACTTTAAATTTAAGCTTCTTAAAAAATTATATTTTGGCTGCCAAAAAAACCACATATATTAAAGAAGTACCTTTTTATTTTATAATCAAATACTTATTTTTCTTAAAAAAAAGTTTTTGTGGTGGAGAAAAGTTATTTTGTAAAATTTTATTTTTTATAAGTGTTAATAATGGACTTTTATAAAGAACAAAATGAATCAAAATAAGGGTAGATTAAGAGTGGGCCTTAAACAGGTGTCATTTCTGCCTTTGTCTAAGGTCGAGCCTGTATTTAGTATTTCATGTTAAAAATTAACATTAGTTTAGAATTTATTGTAGGAATTTTAAATGGAAATGTAAAAAAGTTATGGATAATTTTTAAAAGTCAAGAAATACATTAATAATATACTAAATTATAGGGTCCGTCAAATTTACCATAGTATATAATATTAATCTAACCCGAACCATGTTTGACTAAACTAAATACTATATAGCAACTCTTTTGGTTTGGTTTTGGTCACCAACCAAATGAATAAGCAGGAATATTAATGCAAATATCTCAAGGTGGCCATATAAATATCTTATAAAGTGCTCTTTGGTAGTGAGTAGTGACAAGTCGCTAATGATTCCAAGTTATTAGGATTCCCTCTTTATGTTATAGAGAATCTGAGATTCTTTCACCAAAAGGGTCGAATACATCTATTTTCCATTTAGTGGTCTTGCCTTCCTAATAAGCTCATTTCACAAAAAGGGCCGCACCGATATGGCCCATAAGTGGAAAGTTGTACTAGGATTTTGCCATTTTATAAAATTGTCTGTCTTCATCACTTGGAAAGTGATTCTCAGCCCAAAAAAAGAAAGTAATGAGTTTTTTTTTTTGAAATAGTACCGGCTAGCATTAAACAAGATCTAACGTGAGTACAGTAGAAATGAAAGCAGGGGGATCAGAACCTTAATAGTAAGAGCCAGAAATAGAACCAGATGTCGAGGCTAACATATGGGCAACCTGATTCGTTGACCTCTTAACATGAGAAACAGTTATAGCTCGAAAGTGATCTAACAAGCGGTTAGTATCGGAAATCAAACCACCAAGATAGGAGCCATTGTGTTGTCCACGAATTGCGGCAACCAATTCCAGGCAATCTAATTCAACGGCAAGCCGGCTGTCGGCAACGACATCCTTCAACCAGCTAAGCGCCTCCCGCAACCCAATGGCCTCGGCGATAACTGGAGATGCTGCCACGCCACTATTGCACATACCACCACCAACACAAGAGCTCAGGTGATCGCGGAGGATCCATCCCACCCCTACGACACCAGAGTCATGCTGAAACATGGAATCCACATTTAACTTCAGAGTACCTTCGGGGGACAGCTCCCATTTCAAAAGAGACATTCCGTGGGAGGGAGAACTCTTATATTAGTAATCACATGTTTGGGTATGTATTAATTCTAGGATTAGTCGCAGCAAATAAAATAATAATCTTGGATTAGTTTTCAACTCAATTCTTTAGATTTAAGTTTGACAATAGATTAGGTCGGGTCAGTTATTTTGCATTCGGATTAGCTTGACTTGAAACCGAATCTGATTAGATTAAGTTTAGGTAGTCCAAAACTTAATCATACCCAATTAAATCTTAGCTAAGCTTAATTAAATACATAATTTTATTTTTAAAAAATTATAAACTGTGTCATTTTAAAAATTGGGATTGAATTAGGTTTTTAAAAAAAGTTAGAGTTTACTTCAAATCAGATTAAGTTGAGTTAAATACATAAACTTCGAGCTTGATCAAGTTAGGTAATTTTACATTTATACCTAGATCCTTACATTTGAGAGGCCCGATGAGGTAAATAGGATAATAGTTCTTTTCTTACATTATTTCTTTACCAATTGATACACAATTTATTTATTCACATAATTACATCCAATTAATCAAAGAAACAAAGAACATGAAAAAGCAAATGGTGATTCACACCCTTATGTACTCATCCTGAGGAACAAGTATGCATAGGGAAGTCTGTGGAAGGTAGCCTGAAATTGTATATCATGCTTATTTGGATTTGGAACCACCAGATGTTTTATCTCCTCGCCGGTCATCATCTCCACCACCTTGTGCGACGGTGCCACCAGCTGGAATTACAGTGCGAACCTTGAACCTGTCAGGCCTCACTGAAGAAGATAACTCTCCTGACCCAATACTTAAGCTCCTTCGTAACGTCACCACCTGATGACTCGGTTTTCTGAGACACAACATGTTTCCAACCTTCTTGCACACTTCAACACACTCATCCTGTAACCCTGGAAACATTCTGTTCAACAGCTCCCTTCTTCGGATGAAGAGCTGCCTGAAAAATCCCAACAACGTCATCAACCTTGGATCCACGGAATTCCCATCTTCCTCGGATCGATTTCTCTGATAATAAACATGGTCACCACCGAACCTCTGCGGATAAAATCCACTTCCCATTAGTGAGATGTCGTCGTATATGCCTATTGAAGGAGAAGTACTTGTCGAGCTTGGCGCCATAATAATGTCAGATGTATCATCCTGACAATACCAGGATGGATAAACTGCTTGGGATTCTGGACCTAGGGTATCATGTGGATTATGTTCCATCAAGATTAATTGGAGGATTCTGAACGATAAAAGCGACACAAAGATCGAGTTATGTGATCAATATTGCTCCAGGATGTTGCTTAGAGGTATATATACAAAACCTCCAAGCATGCTCAATAATAATTGAATATCATTAATTTGTTATTAAGTTTCCAAGCTAAGACTTGATCAGTTTGATTAATGTACGCGTCATGTTGACTTGTGAGTTCTTCTCTAGACAAATTTCTGCTAAAACCACGTGCATCAATTCTCATGAATCGATATATGCCATTAGATATGGAAATAAACTGCAATATATAGTTCTCCAAGCAGATTAATCTACGGTCAGGATTGTTCTGTTGGATTACTAAATTCCTATCCAATTGTCACCATACCCTTTTCTTTGTTTCTTGAAGAACTGGTCTCTTGCAAGCAATGGCTGTAGAAAATTGGAAAATTCCCCTGAATTACTATTTGAGAAAAGACTTAAGCCCCACGTTTTGTTACAACTTATGGGGAAGTTCAATGTCTCTTCGTTGAAGCAGCCATACATGTCAAATATAAAATATTTTAACTTATCTTGTCAGGAAATATTTTATGTTACTTCAAGACTTGAAAGTTCATTGACATGAGATTTATAGAACAAGCCACTTTTAGTTCCCTTCTAGTCCTTTTTTTTTTTAACTCAGGTTCTATCAGATTGTTTTGATTTGACTTCTTC
This sequence comes from Erythroxylum orinocense, assembly GCA_025531955.1. Taxonomy (NCBI): domain Eukaryota; kingdom Viridiplantae; phylum Streptophyta; class Magnoliopsida; order Malpighiales; family Erythroxylaceae; genus Erythroxylum; species Erythroxylum orinocense. The sequence continues at coordinate 31,427,590 of JANZLX010000003.1, read as the reverse complement.
CTCAGGGTAAGCCATGTACATAACAACTGGACATTTCATCAAGTTGCTTGAACATTCTCTGGCACTTTCACATTTAAGTACCAGAACTATTGAACGGGACCATTTGCTGAAGAGAACTGGTTTTCTTACAAGGTAGCTTCACCAATAAGATCCAATTGGATCACGTGTAAAGGTTTAATGGTATTCAAATTAGCTCTTCACGCAAGCTTGAAAAGGGGACAAAATCTCGCAATGACGGTATATCAACATCTAAGTGATTCAGAAAAGCCAGCTTGCACGTAACTGCATACAATATATATCCGAATGGTTACACAAAGACAATCAAGAATGATAAAGAGAAAGTATAGTTGTTTCGCTTTACAATCTCAACCTCCATCTAGATCTGATGGTACATGGCACACTAATACAACATATATGGGTATTGGAGGGCTATTATGCTGCAAAATCACTAACCTCACTTCCTGGAGAAACCTAATCTCTAAAGAGCGAAGAGAAAACTTGGGAGGAAATTGCTATCTATACATGTTCTGTCTTACCTGATTATCAGGGGACAAGAAGTCCACAGGAGGACCTACCCCAGCATTTGTACGATGAAGTGGCGTTGAAAGACCTTGTAGACTGGTCGTTTGTGGAATGAGGGCAGGATAGGAGGGACTGATCGGAAAAGCTGGATAAACGTATTTATCGAAAGAAGGTAGAGATGGATTTAAGCCAGAATCAAAGTGAGACTTCTGAGCAGAAATTCTTGATCCACCTTCTACATATTTACTGGTGCAAAGTTGATCCTCAAAAGAAATGGCTGACCTTGTTCCCAAGTAAGGGAGGCCAGTAAGGAGCGGATTGGAGGCGGCTGTTGGAACTCTCGCATCAGGAAAACGGTTTTCCAAACTCAATCTAAAACTTGGATTAAGAAACTCTCGCCGACCATCGGCTTCAATGGAGGATTCAGATGGTAGCCGGAAAACTCCAACACAACTAACAGCTGAATCTTCTTTAACCCCAGGTATCGTCAAGGGAACAGAAAGTTCATTGCGCTTTCCATCACATCCAAAACCATTCATTTTCTGTTGCAGAGACTGCCTTGCTTTTCTAAGTGCCTCCAATACACCAACCACTGCAGTTGGTGCTCTGTGAGGCACCAATGCATGACTATCATTCTGGATTTCAGAAGCATTTCCTTTACTGGGGCTGCTGGCTGGATTAGATGCAAATGAAGGAATAGGAGTTCTAGATGGATCATGTGAGCCAAGTGAGTTTGAATGATTTTGGGAACGGACAGGTCCTGTATCATGGCTGCTTCCAAGGACCGGCTGATTTTGTTTGACCCTGGCCAAAGGGAATGCAAAGTCTTGAGATGCAATCTCAGAATCATGTATACTAATGGAACTTCTTTCCGGAAAAAAACCAGTGCCCACACTTGTAGGTGGTAAACCATCAGCCCGGACATCAGATAATTCTCGAACTTTGGATTTTTCCACGTGATTTTGCAAGGGAATTGTCCCAGCAGTGCATGCAGTCTGTGCCTTCAGCTCATATCTATCCTCGGTAACATCGGAGCGGTTCCCAGGATCACAAAAATCCTACAGAAGTATTAACAAAAAGGATCAATCACACTATTTAAAGAACAAGAACTTGGATGGACAACATAAATACTATGCTGAAAATGATATTATCAGTCAATGCACAATGTCATTGTCCCTTTACTGATTCTAATTGTAAAGAAAAATTATAAGTGAATTGAGGATGCAAAATTGAAAATTTTTTCCCTTAATCCAATCAACTTGATTTCAAAGAAATTTACAGGTTTTTCGACTACAGTTTTGTTGATTAAGCATACTGGTGTACTGTTGTTATCTTCTCTGAATTTCTCTTCCCGTTCTCTTTGAGCCCTTTCCATCTCTTCATATCTACCAATCAGTTCAGCTTGATGCTCAAGTGCCTTCTCCATGTCCCTGTCTTCATCTCTTTTGTTTGCATTATAGCCAAGGTCATTAGCACTTGAATTTTGTTCATTTCTACAATAGCCAGAGAGCTGGGGGTGTGATGACAATTTATCATTCCTTATTTCATCAAAGACTCCCAAAACGTCAGGGCCAACATCTGAACTATTTTTTGTAGGAGAAACCCGATTTTCTGTACTGCCAACTTTGATTGAATTTGTTTGATGTTCCAAGGAGAAAGATCTGTCATCATGAACATGAAAATAGATAAGTATATTGTGTATGTTGGAAAGTGTTAAACTAAAAGATTTTTTTTTACCATAGATGCATCTAATGTTGATATCCACACAATTTATATACTTTGGTCGTTGTTCTTTGTCATTCTCTATCCATTTAGAGAACCATTCCATTTTGACATTGTAAAGCAGAGTGTTCCAGTACAAAAGAAGAAACTATCAAGGTTGAATCCAACTTCAAGCAGAAAACTTTGCATGACAAGAATTGATCGATTAAATAACTTATCAATTGCCTTTGTTGAAATTGAATAAGAGAAACAAGATAACAACAATGCACATATCCTATGATTAATCCAACACAGAAAAGAACAAGAAAAAATAAGCTTACCTAGGTTCTTTGCGTTTTATCTGGCGGCATGATTTTCCTGTTCGATGCTTTGGAGAAGAATAAGTGGACATGAAACTGCTTCGTCTTTTCAGAGATTGATCCTTGTATTTTTCAGCAGAACTTGAACAATCTTTCTGTACTTTCCAAGACATGCTTCTACCAAGTTCTGGGGAAAAACCATCATCAGAATCCAAAACTTCTTCTGACTCATTTTTTCTCACTTTTGAATTGACAGAATGCCTCTCTTCTCTGTAGGACTGATTACCAACAGCGGATTCACAAGGGGTATCCTGGTCAAAGCTCGAATCATACATATCAGAAACATCAGTTATCCCATTGCCCTCCAGGATCGCAAGAACATCTGCTGTTGCTTTCTCAGCTTTCATTCTTTGAAGAGAAACAACCCTCAGCTGTTCCTCCAGTTCTGCTACCTAATACACATACAAAACCAATATCAAGCCATTCAATGGGAGGAAAGAGTGAGGGACAAAAAAGTCCACGTAAAAGTACCCTTTTTGTTAGTTCATCAGCTCTCTGTCTAGCGCTTTTTGAGACAGATCTTTCAGACAACAACTGTGCACGAAGGAATTCAACAGTCACTGCGTCATTATCCTCCATGTTGGAAAATGTCCTGATGAATGGAGAATAAAAAATGTAGAGATTCATAAAGAAGTCTGACATTTTCATCAAATAAGTATCACTTGTCAACTTGGACAGCAGATGCATGTACTTATCTCTTGCGTATTAAGAACTGAACTCATTCCTGAGTTAAACTTTGTTTAAGCATCACATGACATCCAAAATTCGAGATTCAGATTCAAATTTTGCAATAAACCTTTCTAGTTCATATTTTTAAAACTCATAAGGAACCACATATTCCTTAGGAAGCAAATACAAGCAACCCCCAATTTTTCAGCTACCACGATGTTGTTTAGGTTTTCAATCTCAAGACTATAATTTCAAACCAGTGCACTTTTCAAAACAAGTTGTGACTGAAACGTAAATCTCTAGTCACATCCTTAACTACCAAGAGGATTAAACTATGTATGGTCACGACTTATCTACCCACAGTGAACGATCACAAGTCACAACTCATATCAGCAATCCACTTCTACAGAGAATCAGCACTAGAATTGAACAATAGAATTGTAAATTCACACTAAATTATATATCTGGAGATCTCTGTATCCAAAGAAACGGAAAATTAGGTAAATCCCAACAAACTCCGCATTTTTTCTGTCTAAGAATCGAGTAGTAAACTCCATTAAAGCCAAAACAAGTAAAATCATTTAAAACCCACTTCAGCACTCCAAAACCAAACAAAAAAGGAAATACCCAGATGAAAATTACCTCTGATCTTGCTTTCCTTGATCAGAATCACCCATATTTGCGGTAAACGATGCAGGAAAACAGCAAATATTGCACTTTAAAAAAGTCCAACCTTGAAAGCCCAGTCCTGCAACAAAAAGAGAAAGAACAGAACACACAGACACATAAGATTTTCTGGAATCACAGCATAACGAGACTGAATTACGAAAAGAAGAGAGACAAACTTGAATAAAAATGATCATGGGTCCTATACCTCATGCTCAAAACAACTGTATCATTGCACTAAACCCTAAAATGGGAAACTTTCACTTTCACTGACCAAACAGACAGAGATGGAGAGGTGTTCAGGTCCATTGGGAATGTGCAAAGAACTTTCGTTGTTGAGAACACTAGAGTTTAAGCCAATGGGCCATCCATCAGCTTTGTTCAGACGCAGAAGTACTTAAATCAAGTGCTTTTAGATGACAAGTTTCTTTAAAGATTGTCAAGTGGGACTTCAATAGAAAATTATGTAAGCATGTTTTCACAAACTTAAACCTTTGAAATAATTATAAGTATTCTTACTTTAAGTATTACATTTTTTAAAAAATATGGTTTAGGTGAATCCTCTAGAGATATAGATTTTGAAAATTTTGCATGTTCATGTACCCAAAAAAGAGTAAAATATGTTTCTGACTTACTTCTTAAAGACTACCTTTTTTGGTAAATATAGATTGGAGACTATTGGCAAGTCAAATTTGGATAATTTATAAAATATTTTTGACTTGGTAATAAATATTTTTATACCCATTATCCTTTTTGGTTCATGTAGTTTAGTTGCTTTAAATAACGAAAATAATTTTTTATAAAAAATACAAGAAAAATATTGTATGCAATAATAACTCTTTTCAAAGCAAAACAGAAAACTTTATGCATTGATTAAGTTGACTTTATATGTTGAGTTTAGCAATAGGTCATTTCTTCTTGTCTTTTTAGCATTGGCATTTATTGTAAGATGATAAGATTACCATGAAAGAATTCCTTTTTAATTGGAAAGTTTTGTTTCTTTTCTTTTATAAAAAACAAATTAGGACTTGCAATATGTGGAATATATCAATAAGTCCTGTGATTACTCTTTGGGCCATTGAAAAAAGTGAAAATTTGGTCTTGCTTGGATTTTGAACATTAATGTCCTGGTTAAGAAAAAGACTTAGGTATGACTAGGCCCGATCTGGTAGGAGCATGTAATTCAATATCAACCCGAAGTTCAGGCAAACTCGAGTTGTATAATTTGAGATCAAACAAATCACTCAAAATAAGATTGTTTTAATAAAACCGTTAAATTATTCAAATTCTTCAATTCAAATATCAAACTAATACTTCAAATTTGAACCTAATCCATTATTTAGTCAAATTAATCTTAATTTGTTGATTTTAAGTTGAATCTGTCTAGATAAAATTGAATTGAACTAGATTCACACCCTACTATCATGGCTATTTCCCCATGGTATAAACTTGCAAGTATTTTCAAGCTGCCTCAACTTTTATAAGGAAATTGACTTCCAAGTTTTGAATTGTAGTCTATAACCTTGACTTTCAAGTTTTGGATTGTATTCTACAACTTTAGGTCAAGAGGTGGGTTGAGAAGGCACAATTACATTATTTGTAAGGAAGTCAATTTAACAAAGATAAAGATGTGAAATCTTAGAGGAAGATCAACAAATAAAACTCAAAAAAGAATTTGGAGATTTAGCTCAATTTGTGACCAGTATATAATAATTTGATTTTTTATTAGGCCCTACACTATTTTTATAATATTGCATAAGAACTTATTTAAAATTCAATTTAAATAAACTCAATTTTAAAACTAAATTAAACTTAAAACTTCTGTTATGATCGTCTTAATGTTTGAAATCACCTTTTAGAATTAATTATCAGGAATACTTTATTTTTTATTTTTTATTCGAATAATCGAAAAAGCATGAGTGAAAAGGAAGAAATCCTTCTCATAAATAAAAATAAAATAAGCTCAATTAAAGTTGAAAAAGTTTAATTTATTTTAAATAAAAAATAAAAACTCTTAAATATTTATTCCATTCACATATTTAAATATTTTATTTTAAATTCTAAATAAAGTCACAAACTCTTCATAATATGATTATATATATATTGTTTTCGTTATATAGTATATTTTGATGGATTTAAACCTCATCTTTTTAAATAAAATCTCCAAATTTGCAAAATTCATTTCAAACCTAGGTAATTACTTAGACAATTAAATAGATTTTTCAACACTTTTTGTTATTTTACAAATTGACCTTGAAATCAAAATTTTATGTTTTGACTTTGTTATTTATATTTAAATTATATAGATGATGACTCTATTAAAATTTAAATTTAAATTAATAAGTGATAAAACTAAAATTGAAATTAGATAAGTGATGACTTTATTTAAAACTAAAATTGGAATTGGATAAGTGGCTATTCGATAAAAAATAAATATAATATTATTAATAAAGGCATGCTTAGCGAATAATGTATTGATATATAGAAATCATTTCAATTTCATCAAATATTGAACTGTCGTATGCATGTGAACCTACAGAATGCAGCAAAAACATAACTTCCAAACTAAAACTATTCCAAATTGAGTGGATTACGTTTTGAAACTAACAGAGAAGAAATGCTCTAAAATGGAAACAAATGTAGTCAAACCACGTCGTTTTGCATGGCTTTTCTACGCTGCAATCTATAATTTGTCAATGGTGTGACTAATGGATGATAGGAACTTGGAAGCCTGTGAACGGTTGGCACGAAACATAAGCCTTAAATCCAACGGTGGGAACGAACATCATTGCGTTGTGATAGTTCTGCGATGATCATTGGATGCCCATAAGAAGCCTAAAGGCTTTTTTAGTTGTGTAGACCCCATGACTTTGCACAGACCAAAAACATCGGAAGTTGTGAAAATCTACTTGATAGATAGGCTCATAAGTCACAACACAAGGCAGATAAGAGAGAGGGAAGTCTTTGAAGTCTCATGAGTTTCAACTCTTCTTCAATGGACGTCTCAGTTCATCAACTCCCACCTTCAGATTCTTCTCCCAAAACCCATCTCCAATCCATAAACCACAACAATGAAACCACTCAAGACCCACGGGACTCATCGCTGACAGGTTCTGTGATTGTTACAAGCACACAAATTTCAGAAGAGCAGGACCAGAAGTCCAAGACAAGCAAAGGGTACATGTTTCTTCTGGTGATCAACTATGCATGTCTCTTTGTGGGTTCGGTTTCATCAAGTTTGCTCTTGAAGTTCTATTTCATTCACAAAGGTTCAAGTAGATGGGTCTCCACATGGGTCCAATCTGCTGGTTTTCCTCTCCTTGTTTTGCCTGTTTATTTACCTTACTATCTCCTTAAAAACACCGATAGACCACCCTTGAATGGCTTCACTCCTAGAATATTGGTCTTATCAACTTTGATTGGCCTCATGATAGGCATCAGCAATCTGCTTATCTCATGGGGCAATTCATATCTTCCAGTGTCAACCTCGTCTCTAATTTTATCATCTCAACTCGTGTTCAATCTTATCCTGTCTGTTCTCATCGTGAACCAGAAGATCACGTTTCAGAATCTGAACTGTGTGATCCTGTTAACTATAAGTTTAGTCCTTTTGGCCTTAGGTTCAAAGCACGATAGGCCTGATGGCTTAACTCGTGCCAAGTACTTCATTGGTTTCTTTTCCACATTAGGAGCTGGCTTGTTGTTTGCACTGTACTTACCTGTTATGGAGAAGATTTACAGGAAAGTTTATTGCTTCTCGATGGTAATGGAAATGCAGTTGGTGATGGAAATTGCAGCCACTGCACTAGCCACTATTGGAATGACATTTGACGGCGGCTTTTCAGAGATGAGAAGAGAGAGTCTTGAAGTTTACGATAAAGGACCAACGGTGTATTGGGTTACAGTGATCTGCAACGTTGCTGCGTGGCAGCTATGCTTCATGGGCACGGCGGGAATGGTTTTCCTGACGTCTTCACTCACCGGAGGGATTTGCATGACTGCCCTTTTGACCATGAATGTGATCGGAGGTGTTTTAGTGTACGGCGACTCGTTTGGCGGCGTTAAGGCGGTGTCCACCGTGCTAAGCGTGTGGGGTTTTTGTTCTTATGTTTATGGCATGTATGTGAAGATCAAAGAAAATAAAGGCATTGATGGTGAGAAAGAAAAGGAGAATCAAAATCATGGGATGGAGATGGTTCATGTGTAGCATCATCAATCGTCTTTTTTTTTTTCTTCTCCTTGTCTAATGTTAATCAATGTCATTAGCGTCTTGCTGTGATAATAAATATATGAATAGTTATTGTATGATTAAGAGAGTTTTGGAGATTAGTTTTATGAATTTATGAATTTCACTTTCATCGCCAAACTACAGGTGATTAGTGAGTATTAATAATTGCAGAATAAAAATAAAATTTTTAAAAGATTAATTATAAAAAATTAAAATTTACTTAATTTTGTAATATAAAATTTAAAAAGTAATATTTAATATTTAATAAAATAGTTAAATTTTAATTTTTCGATTAATTTTAGTGAGTATGTAATTATCATATATTATATTTGTATCACATATAAATTGTGTTATTTAATAACCTAGTTTATTACATCATCTAACTTCATATTATTTTGTTAAAAATTAAAAATTAAATTACTTTAGTGTCATCTTTTAAAATTTGGCTATTATTATAAAATTAAGTAAAATATATAATTTTTTGATAATTAACCCATATTTTAAAGTTAAAATTTCTTTTTTTAATAGAGACAACCACAAAACATCACTGTTTAAAAAATTATGGACGAGAGATTAAATTTGAGTTAAACTCTTGTGTGATTTCTAAGTGTGATAGTGCATGCATGACCATAGAGAGTTATCGATGTTAATCATAATTAGTGGTTTCATTAATATCAATAACAGGAAGAGAGAGAGAGAGAGAGAGTTAACAAGGTACCAAAATTTAGTGCACTTTTTGCATAATATAGAAAGGAAATAACGTAAAGCATGAATTTTTGGCATTTGACAATGTTTAGGATTTAACTTTTGATTAGGCAGCTGAAAGCTCTGTTAAACAGTAAGGAATCAGGAAACTTCAAATGGTACTTAAACAGGTAATTGCTGTTAGCACTAAGTAGACCGCGCTTACCGACTCCAGATTTGCTCCACTAATTAGAGCATGCCTTTGAAGGCGGCCTAAATATCTTATTAATAATCATTCACTGAAGGCCACAAATCAGATTGCTTGACTGTAACAACTGAGTTGGTGTACGTACTTAGGCATTAAAAGCCCTCACAGTGCCTACTGCCTACTCGCAATGGTATGGTTCATCCATTAATCTTTTAATTTGTGGTGTGTGATAATTTGCTTATGAACACGACTGGTCACATCGCAGTCCTGAACGTGTCAACTTATGCAGTAGTGGAGATTTGTCATTTCACACCAAATATCAAGGGGAGCTATACGTGGGGGGTGTTTTGAGAATCTAGTGCAAATCTATTCGAAAACTAGGCTGCATGAAGGGATTTTCCTGTTGGCTAGCTAATGATATTTTAAAAGTTTTTAAGTTTTGTGGATTTAATAATAAAGGTACCGATTTTAAATGTTTGTATTGAAGTTTTTATAATAAAGTTTAAATTATTGTAGAATATTTTAACATTTATAAATTAAATTTCCCTTAATAATAGTTAAAAATAACTATTATTTAATTAAAATTTAATAAAGATATCATAATTGATAAGGTGATAACGAAAAATATTTTATATTGCAGTAAAACTTGAGGGTGTCCATTATTAAATGTTGCATAAATTAGAGTTATTTTGTGAACATGTGTTATCATTCAAAGTTAATAGATAAATATGGAAATGCTAAAAATTTATTTAAATTTTGATAAAATTTTAAAGGATGAATTAATATATTGCTTCCTTACCTTTTTTTATAAAAAATATTTTTTACTCCAATTTATATAAATATTTAGATCATATTTACATTTATTTTACATATTGCTTCCTTACTTTTTTATAAAAGAGTATCAAAATGTGATAAAATAATTGTTATTTTATCGTGTTGGTAGGAAAAAGTTACTATCTATATTTTAATATAATAATATAAGATATATAAAGTTTAAAGAATTAATTAGTATATATAATAAAAATTGAAAATTTTAAATTTTAATTAAAAAATTTTATCCTTGTCAACAGAAAAAATTAAATTTTAGTTGAAGAAAAGGACCGTTAAATTAATAATAACTGATTTATTATAAATTTTGAAAATAGATTAATTTATAAAAATTAGTTGATTTTTAAAATTAACAGTAGTTAAAATTAAAAAAATTAAGTCAAAGTTTTTAAAATTAAATCAATTAAACCAATTCAAATCATAATAGCTAATAAGGGAATTGGGAAATCGAAAATAACGATTTCATGCTCAAATCCTGTCCACTTCATTACCAACCGAAAGAGAGGGATGGAACTAACAGCTACAAAACACATCATCCTTATGGTAGTGAAAAATGTTATAATTACTACCAATCTCAAAGTCCTTTTCATACAAAGTGGAGAGGGAATCTGATCTATCCTCTTTGTCTCATATATATCCATAGCCAAAGAGATCATATAATCCTCTAAAAAAAAAAGGTGTCCACATCCAAAATCCTTAAGCATTGAGTAAGCCTTCCTTTTAGTTTCAACTTTTCTATTGTGTAAATGAAATAAACACTTTTAAAAAATTCGTGATGTGATCAAATCTCTTAAGAATTATCTGTATAAGATTGAATTTCTAACTTAATTTTAGTAATATCTATCAAATAACACATTAAATTGCTTTTTCTAGCTTTTTTTTTTGTAAAACATATAGATTGAAACTCATCCATGTAAAATTCAAATTTTTTATATCATCTTATGGCATATTAAATTGTTTTTCCTTAGCATTTCTTGTGAAACATGTAAATTGAATTCATCCATGTAGTGATTGTTCTAACTGAATTTTCATATAGATTGAATTTAACTATGTAGGATTGAATTTCTAACTAAATTTTAGTAATTTAAAGTTTTTTATATCCATTAGATGACACATTAAATTTCCTTTTCCTAGCATTCCTTGTGAAGCCTATAGAAGTTCATAGACCTAATATTGCACAATCTAATTAATGTTGGAAGCTGATTATCTTGTCCCCCATGCTAATATCCTTTTGGGGTAAAATCAATTTGCTTGATAGGCTACTTTTACTACACATAGCTTTCAGAGATAATATTAGTGCAAGTGGTAGGGCTCACATTCTAGAAAACACACGTTAGCCTGAAAAAAAAAAAAAGCAAAAGGGGGATTTAAAACCTAAACACACAAAGTGAAAGAGATAAGTTGGAAAGCAATAGGTGGATAAACCCTAGTTTCATCATTACGTGGTACCAAGTGGATGAATCAGCCTAACAAGTTCTGGCTCTTGACAACAAAGAGATAAATATCATTGGGATTTGGTGTTTATCTCTAAAGTATTGTTTGCATAGTCAACTAAAGAAATGAACAACGCAGAAACATATGTCCTTTTAAGCTCCTTTTTCGTACTGACTTTCATGTATACGATTGATGATTCTAAAATATTTAATTCTGCATCCTTATATATATATTAAATAATCCAAGTAGACAAATCTAGGCAACTTTGATGATTGCTATATATATACATATTTTAATTTTTATTGAAAGCACAAGCCGCCAATAAAAATAAAGTATTTCAACTAAAGAAAACTTGCACTTTTTGGATAATGAAAGTTATCGTGATAAGTATTTGCTACTTGCATTATAACTTGTAAGATTCTCCTCTCTTTAACATACACATTTTATTAAAGTAAAAATATTCATTAAAATTGGTTAAGGGTTTTCTATTAATTATTTGGGTTTAATTTGCTTGATTTTGAATGGGAAATTTTTTGAATTACCTAACTTATAAGATATACACTTTAAAAGTATATCTAATGAACATTCATAAAATAGTAAATATGAATTATCTCATCAAAAGAAAAAAGGTTAATTCCAAAAAAAAACTTAATTTTTTAATTATAGTTTGAATTTTAAAAATTATCAATAAAATGCTTGAATTTTTAATTTTTTAATTCTAGCCCGATTTTTAAAAATTAACAATAAAATGTTCAAGCTTTCAATTTTTTTCAATTATAGCCCGACGTTAGTATTTCCGTTAAGTTTGCTGACGTGACTTGTCACGTGTTTTAAAACCCTTAACTATTAATACGTTAGCCAAATTTAACAAAACAAATGAAGATTAATGAAACGACGTTGTTTAAACATATAATAAAAATGATATCGTTGTTTAAAAATATCTAAATAAGATTACGTAGTCCCGACAACCTTACACTTTGATTTCAATTTTTCTCTTCATTTTCAATTTGTTCTCTCGACGCATTCACCATTTGATTTTTAGATTACGCTACCCCAACGCCCTTACACTAAGGGCATTAGAAGAATTAATTAAAAACGAAAAATTTACTGGTGCAGTATGTTGTAATGCAAGGATAGTTTAGAGCTTCAATGGACAAACAAAAAATAAATGGTTGAGGGCATCGAAAGAACAACATATAACGTCAGGTTATAATTGAAGAAAATTGAAAGTTTAAGTATTTTATTACCGCTTTTTAAAATTTGGGCTAGAATTAAAGAATTTGAAATTTTGGACATTTTATTGCTATTTTTTAAAATTCAGAGTATAATTAAAAATTTGACGAAAATTTGAGTTTTTTTATAATTAACCCAAAGAAAAATTATATACCAACTAAATATATTTGAGTAGAAAATTATCATAGTGCCTATCTTAATAAAGCAAAACAGAGTCTCAAAAGGGATTGTTCAACTCCAAATAAAAGTACAAGCGGCCAACAAAATTATAAAAATTAATTATTATTTATATAATAAGATTCTCCTCTTTTTAATATATATAATTAAAATAAAATTATTAAATTTGATTAATAATTTTTAATTATTTGGATTGAATTTATTTGATCTTGAATTTATGATTTTGAGTAAATTTCAATTACTTAATTTTATAAATTATGTACTTAAAATTTTATTTAACGCATATTCTTAAAATAATATTTACGAATTCTCTTGTTAAAAAGAATAACTAACTAAATATATTTGAGTATAAAATTTATTATAATGTTTACCCTAATTAAGCAAGACAAAGTCTCAAAAGGGATTGTTCAGCTGCAAACTAAAAGCTTGATTCCTTTCAAAAAAAGAAAAAAACTAGAAGCTTGATTGTTCAAACTTGAAACCGTAGCAAATAAACTTGTGGAATCTTAGTACAACAACATGCACAAGAGAGCTCATACCTCATAACTCGACATGTATAGCTTTAGAGTACTTGTAAATACAATGAAGGACTTGTGGACAACTGATGACTGCATCTTAAATATCAGAGCTTTAAACATACAAAAAAAGGACTTGACAGTGCAATGCAATAAAAGGAAAAAGTAACACCTGCAGTACAAGACGAACACACATGGGTTTGATTCCAGCCCGTCAAATGCTTCTTTATGAGTATGTGGTTGGCCAGAAATGAAGATAAGGGTTTAGTAGGGCGAACTCTTTTGTCAGAATCATTGATATGCATTACATATGATTTATATGAAGCTCTCACATCTTTTTGAAGCTTTTAGCTTTACCTTTTTTTCTCTTTTTCAGGAAACAAGAATCTGGGAATTGCCTATCTTTGACAAAAGTTATGTTTTCGAACTTACTTAGTTGTGGCACAGCAAATATACGAACTTATTCCATTGACTCGACTTTTAAAGGATATCTAGTACTTGCAGATTTGGTACAAATATGGAATCCATTCAAAGCATGGTATTGATTCCTTGTTTAATTAGCGTGAAAAATGTTGGAGGAACAATGATGCAGAAGTCAAGACAAGGCTAGTCCTAAAAATGAGAGAGGGCCAAAATTCTGTTTTTGGTTTGGTCTGAAGCTATATCGGACTCGAAGCTCCAAACTCGAGTGCGAGCCTGATCAAACTTAGGCAGCATGAAGCTTGATTAGGTCTGATTATATTTATTTTTTATTTTTAAAAATTTAAATAATGTTATTTTATATAAAATTTTCAAAATTTAAATTAAGTTTAACGGAATCAAACTAAGGTTTTTTTATTAATTACTGAAAAATTGTAAAATTTACACTATTTTATAATTATAATCCAAAGTTTAAAAAATAACAATAAAATACTTGAAATTTTAATTTTTTAACAAAAAGGCTTGACATTAGTTTTTTCCGTTAAAGATGCTAATGTCACAAGTCATGTGAGCTATATTATGGTACGCATAAAATGCCCTGTGTCATGCTAAATTCACATAAGATTTTAATAAAATAATATTAAACAAAATTAAACAACAAAAAATCCTAACCTATCCTTCTCCCCTCGTATGCCATGTAAATTAATCCAACAATAGTATGCATCCCATACAATAACAATACGTAAAAGATATATGCATATAAAACAAAGGAAGCATAACTAAAACAAAATATCTCTAGCCATTGCTCACCGATAATCCTCTTTGTCTTTGAGTTTTTGAATCTTCTAGCCTCTCTCTTTAGCACGATCGATGATGTACTCTAGTGTGTTAACGAGGATAGGGACTCAAAAACAACCTTTATATCTATCCCCATATCTCTATCCATCACAGAGGAAGAAGCTTGGGAGTATGGGCGATAACATATGCGTGTGAAGAGGGAAAATGCATTAAGTGGACCATACATGAACAGTAGGGAGGTTAAGTAGTTTTTTTAAAAATCTTACATTCTCTCACTTGGTCCATTTAACCCAACACAAACATAACAAAAAAACAAATATATGAATCATGGCGATAAGTCTTCTTATAGTGAGTATTATCTTCTATGTATTACATATATAAAATTTCTCATTACTAGCCCTTAAACTTAATGAATAAACCATATGTTTATTCTAGGTCCAAATTAAATGACATTTCTCAAAACTAATCAAAATATGCGTGCACAAAATATATGAGAAAATATCAAACTAAATAAGAATTTCATTGAATCAACAAATGTACAACAAAATCACATTACGGAACCAAGTTCTATTTGCACTACGTGATCCTTAAATTGCTTAGGTGGCATGCCTTTAGTTAAAGGTTCCACAATCATCAAATCAGTGCTAATGTGCTCTATGACAACTTTCTTTTTCTTAACACGTTCTCTTATGGCTAAATACTTAATGTCGATATGCTTACTTTGACTTCCACTCTTGATATTTTTAGCCATAAAGACCGCAACAAAGTTGTCACGATACAACCTTAATGGCTTATAAATTGAATCAACAACTCTAAGCCCAGATGTGAAACTCTTCAACCATACACTATGCGAGGTGGCCTCAAAATATGATATGAACTCAGCCTCCATAATGGAAGTAGCAATTAGGATCTGCTTGGTACTTCTCTAAGATACAACTCCACCAACTAGCATGAATATATAACCAGATGTTGATGACCTTGAATCAATGCAACCAGTAAAGTCTGAATCGGAGTATCCAACTACTTCCAAGTTCTTAGTTCGCCTATACATAAGCATGCAGTCCTTTGTACCCTGAAGATATCTCATAACTTTCTTTGCAGCTTTCCAGTGGTCAATACCTAGATTACTCTGGTATCTTCTTAACATTCCAACAATATATGCAACGTCAAGTCGAGTGCAGACCTGAACATACATAAGGCTTCCAACAGCTGAAGCATATGGAATGTTATTCATGTATTTCCGCTCAAAGTCATTCTTCAAGCATTGAATCAAACTGAATCTATCACCCTTGATTATGGGTGATACACTTGGTGCACAATCTTTCATCTGAAATCTCTTTAAACTTTGTTGATATAGGTCTCTTGAGACAAACCCAAAATGCCTCGAGATCTTTCTCTATAGATCTTGATGCCAATGATATAAGATGCCTCACCCATATCTTTCATATCAAAATTCTTTGAGAGAAATTGTTTCACTTTATATAGCAAACCCTTATTATTAGTCGCAAGCAAAATGTCATCCACGTATAACACTAGAAAATAAGTCTTACTCCCACTGACCTTTTGGTATAAACATTGGTCCATTATATTCTTTTAAAAAATGAATGAAGTTATAACCTCATGGAATTTTAAATACCACTACCGGGAGGCTTGTTTTAATCCATATATGGATTTATTAAGCTTGTAGACTAAATGTTCACCATTACTAGAGGAGAATCCTTCAGGTTATTTCATGTAAACCTCTTCCTCTAGTTCACCATTGAGGAACACTGTTTTCGCATCCATTTGATGTAACTTAAGATCAAAATGAGCTACTAATATCATGATTACAGGAAGAGAATCTTTCTTAGATACAGGAGAAAATGTTTCCGTGTATTCGATTCTTTCCCTTTAAGTGAACCCTTTGGCAACAAGTCTTGCTTTATGTCTGTCAATGTTGCCTTGTGAGTCTTTCTTTGTCATAAATACCAATCTGCATCCAATGGTTTTCACACCATTTGGCAACTCAACAAGATCCCAGAACTGATTAGATGCCATAGAATCCATCTCATCCTTCATAGCATTGTACCACAAGTCTGATTCCTTAGAACTTATGGCCTGCGAAAACGTTTGAGGATCATTTTCAGCTCCAATGTTGTAATATGACTCTTGTAGATACACTATATAATCACTAGGTTTTGCTGGCCTTCTAACCCTAGTAGATCTCCTCAATGATGTATCATCATCCTCACGAGGAATTTGTTGCTCAACCTGTTGTTCAATTGGTTCCTTACAATTTTTGGTTGTTCCTCATTTACAACTTGATCTACTGGATTGGTACTAACAGGTTGTGGAACTTCAGTAATTGATTGTCCAACACCCGTTTCAACTTGAGGGGTATGAATGAAAATCAATCTATCACTTGAACCAAAGGGTTGAGCTTCATAATGTCCCTTTCAAGAACTTTGTCTTGAAATACTGACCACTCCCACTAATCAAACCATTCTTAAGAAATTTTGCATTTCTTGATTCCACAATTCTAGCACTGTGAGATGGATAATAGATTCTTTACCCCTGAGACCATTCAGTATATCCAATGAAATACCCACTAATGGTCCTTGGGTCTAGTTTCTTCTCCTGTGGGTTGTAAATTCTAACTTCAGACGGGCATCCCTAAACGTGTATATGCCTCAGACTTGATTTTCAACCCTTAAATAACTCAAAAGGTGTGTTTGAGATAGCCTTGATTGGAACCCAGTTTAATACATACACAGCCGTCTTTAGAGCTTCAATCCACAGGAATTGGGAAAGTTTTGTGTTACTCCTCATACTTCTTACCATGTCCATTAAGGTTCGATTTCTTCTTTCTGCCACACCATTCTGATCCGAGGAACCAGACATGGTGTACTGGGCAACAATCCTATGTTCCTGAAGAAATTTCACAAAAGGACCAGGTGCTTGTTAACTTTTAGTGCATCTACCATAGTACTCTCCACCTCTATCTAACCTCATGATTTTAATCAATTTTTCACATTGATTCTCCACTTCAGCCTTAAACATTTTAAAGGCATCCAAAGCTTCGTCCTTAGAACGAAGTAAGTAGAGATACATATATTGTGAATAGTCGTCTATGAAGGTGATAAGGTATTTCAGACTTCTTTTGTCCATATCTGGACAACAAGTATCTGTATGTATGATTTCTAATAGGTTTGTACTCCTCTTGGCACCCCTTTTAGACTTGTTAGTTTGCTTACCCTTAACGCAATCTACGCAAGTCTCAAAGTCAGCAAAATCTAAAGTACTAAATACCCTTTATTTACTAATCTCTTAATTCTCTCAATGGAGATATGTCCTAATCTACGGTGCCACAACATAGAAGATTCTTCATTCACAACACATCGTTTTAATCTAGCAGTGACATGCATCGAATTATAGGCATCATCATTTTATAACTAAATGGAATAAAGACCATCAGATAATATACCATAACCAATAACTTTAGATTCATTACATAAACTGAAACCATAATCTAAAAAGTTAAAGGAAAATAAAGCCACTGCTCAAAACCAAATTGCAAGTGCTAATGGCTTCCATATGTGAACTTGTCTTGCTTTCTGAATAGATGAATTGTTCACTTCCCATCGGCTTCTTTAGGTTTTACATACCCTGCAAGGTATTTGAAACATGAATTATAGAACCAAAATTAATCCATCATGTGTTATGATCAACATTAACCATATTAGACTCATAGCAAACAAATGAAATTAAAGTACCTTTCTTCTCGAGCCAGTCCTTATATTTAGCATAGTCTTTCTTTATATGTCCCCTCTTCTTATAGAAGAAACACTTTGGTGACTTCTTTATATCGGATTAAGGAGCAACTTTGCCTTTTCTCTTATCTTTGGCATCATCCTGCCTCTTCTTTCCTGAAACGGTCAATTTGACCCTTTCACCCTCTTCCATCAACAACCTCTCCTCCTCTTGCACACACATGATCAACAATTCATTGATCGACCATTTGTCCTTATGTGGGTTATAAGAGATCTTGAAAGGACCGTATTGTTCAGGTCGAGTGCACAAAATGTAATGCATCAGGAAAGATTATGATATTGTAACCTCAAATGCTTTCAGCTGAGTCGCTATGTCCCTCATATGCATGATATGATCACGTATGCTCTTTATCCCAGTGAGCCTCAAGGATGACAACTGCATAATCAAAGTGCTGGCAATGGCCTTATCAGATGTAACGAGTTGCTCATCAATGGCCTTCAATAGATCTCTGACATTACTATGCTGTTCGACAGAATTACGAATGCTAACAGATATCTTGGTCTTTATAAACATCACAGAGAGACGATTAGATCTTCAACTTTCATAAAAAGCAACAGCTTCTAGAGTGCTGGTCTTAGTCATACTCGGTAGTTCGTTCTTCCTAATAGCATAATCTATATTCATCCAGCCTAAATGAAACAGAATTCTCTCCTTTCACACCTTATAGTTGTCATCTCTCAATTCGGGAATATCACACTTAATATCATAAATATTAACTGTTTGAGTAACTGCAAATTGAGAAATAAAAATATATGCTCGTTATATATATTTCGAGACCAATAATAATTCATGGTTTACCAATGTAAATCATGCCTTTAATAGATGAATCTAGTGACATAAGACTTGCCTGTGGGCTAAAGTTCTACTCAATTAGATTCATCTAAAACTTTA
>JANZLX010000003.1:31377591-31389740 GCA_025531955.1 Erythroxylum orinocense | reverse complement strand
CAATTGCCTTCATTTCTTCATCCATAGAGCTCTTCCATACTCCTTGCTTGATTGCTTGTTTGAATGCCTTCGGCTCTGAACCAACAACCAAAGCAGATTCAACAATGGTTAAAGCTTCATCGGGTTCTTCTTCATCTTCAGTCCTGTACCTGAAATCAAAAATGGGGTTAGTTTCTCTATAAATTGATGCCAAGTCCCTTGTGTTGTGAACACTGTTAGAGCTTGATGAGCCTTCTTGAGAATCTGAGCTCACTCTTTCACTTTCAGGACTTGACAGATTCTCTTCCTGTCCTCCATCACTATCAATGTTATTTGAGTTTGGTGAAATCGAGAGAGATGTCTCCACCTGAGATCCATCACCACCAAGATTGTGATCATCATTTGCATCTTCTCTTGCTATCTCACCTACATTTGGATTAGTCAATGGAAATTCAACACCAACTCTCCTTGATCTGCCATCAATTAGCTCATCCCAAATCCATTTCTCATTTTCATCAAATTTTACATCTCTAGATACCATAATCTTCCTTGTTCCTGGATTGTATATTCAATACCTTTTTGAATCTCCACTATATCCCATCATCACACCCTTGATTGCCTTCTCATCTAACTTGGTTCTTCTAGCTTCAGGATTGTGCATATATGCTATGCACCCGAAGACTCTCAAATGTTGCACTTTTGGTTTCAGTCCAAACCAAACCTCAAATGGAGTCTTCCCATCCAATGCCCTGGTCTTAAATCAGTTCTACAAGTACATTGCTGTGTAGCATGCCTCAGTCCAAAAATTCTTTATCACTTTCATCCCAATTATCATTAATCTAGCCATCTCCACAATGCTTCTATTCTTCCTCTCTGATACTCCATTTTACTGTGGTGAGTAAGCAACCGAGTATTGATGAAATATTCCCTCATTTTCAAAGTATTTTTCATCTCATTTGAAACATATTCTCCTCCCCTATCACTTCTCAAGCATCTTACTTTGTTTCCACTTTGACTTTCATCTTCAACTCTCCATACCTTAAAGAATTCGAATACTTGGTCTTTGCTTTTCATAAAATAGATCTATGAGTATCTTGATGTATCATCAACAAACTCCACATAATATTTGCTCCCTCCAGCTGATAATGTATTCATTGGTCCACAAACATTTGTATGCACTAATTGCAATTTTTTTGTAGCTCTCCAATCATTTGATGGATAAGGTAAAACATGGCTCTTTCCTTTGGCACAAGATTCACATATAATCTTCAATTTGGAGCTCAATTGAGGTAACCTGAAAACTAGCTCTTTCTTCTGCATTTCAATTATGTAATCAAGGCTTGCATGTCCATACCTCCTATGCCATAATTGGGTTAGCTCATTCATTGGCATTGCAGCAAATGCTCCTTTAACTTCAGCCATCTTCAACTTGAAAATTCTATTCACCATTGGAATGCTATGTATTAGCTCACCTTTTGCATTAATGATCTTACACATTTCATCCTCAAAATGCACTTTGTATTTTTTTCTCCAACAGCTGACCAACACTTATAAGGTTTTGATCTAGCTCGGGTATGTAGTAAACCTCTTCAAGAAGAGTATTTCCAACCTTGGTTCCCAACTTCACAACCCTTTTCCAAGTAATAGGTAAAACTTCACCATTTCCTATCCTAACCACAGCATTAACTCCTTCATTCTTTCCACAAATCCTTCCTTCTTTTTTGTCATATGTTTGGAGCAACCACTATCTATTAGCCACTCACACTGCTTCTCATTTCCCACTTCAGATTCACACATATTAACAGCAGACTCCATTTTCAGATCTTGACAAACCTCTGCTACAAAAACACTTTCTTCGGTTATGGTTTTCTTAGGTTGATTTTTGGTCTGTGAAGGTTCAGGTTGGTTCCTTTACATGTTTGAGGAGTTGTTTTGAGAGTGTAAATGTGTTTGTGGTTATGAATATGAAGCTGAATCAGTCATCGGGTTTGTGATTTGAAAGTGTTGGCTTGATTGGTTTGGTGAAGTTGTTTGAACATTCTGATGAGTTTGATGTATTGAGCTACATTGAGGTATGTTTGGTTGAGTCATTTGAGGGTAATATGCATAAGATTGGGGGATCAAAGAAGGTTGAGGCATTTGAGGTTAAAACACATGTTGTTGAGGGATCGAAGATGGGGTTATGCAAGGTTGAGTTAGTTGGGATAATTGAAAAGTTTCTGGTTTTCCAGCAAAATGAGCTTGGTGCATTTGAGAGTCAGAAATATGTTGATAAGGTTGTGGTTGGGATGACATCATATTTGGTGAGGCATTGGATCTCTGGAGATGATGTATTGGAGGTGGCTTGCCAAAGAGTGAGCTTTGAGGATTTTGGAGCTCCTTCATCCATTTCTCATAGCAAACCCGTCTAGTATGTCCCCTTTTCCTGCAAAAAATGCACTCAACATTACCATTCCAAAAATAATCTTCAGCAGCATGGCTATTCCTTCCACAAAACCTGCAATTTGCAAACATTCCCAATCTAGTCATCCTTGTTCCTCCTTGCAATCGGATGTCTTTGTGTCTAGAGTATTGGTTTGGATTATGGAAGTTTTGGTATGGCATTTGTGAGGAATATTGTGTTTAAGGATACAAATGGTTCAGATAAGGCTGGTTTTGAGTGTAGGTACTAATCTGATGAGGAATTTGATGGTTATGAAGCAGACTAGGGGGATGGATTTAAACTTGTACAGGTTTTGAATCAAGTAAACTCTGGTTTTGTGTATAGATTGGAGGGTTTTCTGGTGTCTTAAAGCTTTCAACCTTGAGTGCAAACTTTTCTCCTTCTCTTCTATGGCCATGTCTTTCCTCATGCATTTCTAGAACATTGAACACTTGCTCCAAAGTAACCGATTCCGAATCATTTGAGAATTGCCACTCCACCAGTGCTACACTTGCCTCAAACCTCAATGGTAATCTACTCAGGAACTTATCCACCAATCTCTCTGTGCTTGTGCTCTCCCCAAACTCCTTCTGTTGCTGCACTAAGTTTAGAAACTGAGCCTTTGCTGTTGACACACTCTCTAAGTTCTTTATAGAAAAATTTTCAAAGCTCCTCAAGATTGCTTGTTTCTTTAGCCTTAATGTTTGAGCTGATCCAACATACTCTATCTTAAGTGTATCCCATAATTCTTTGGCACTCCTAAAACTTGCATGTCTCGGTAATATGGATTCACTTACCACCGATCTCAAGAAAACCAAGGCTCGGAAATCTCTATCCCTATCTTGATTCAGTCTTGTCAGATCTGCTTGCGTCGTGGCTCCATGTTCCTCTACTACTCCTTCAGTGACTACACTCCAATAGTCACTGATCCTTAGGCAATCCTTAACTCGAATAGCCCATGCCTTATAGTTGTCTCCAATCAACACCGGGATGTTCCCCTGTACATTTTGCAAGTTCATCATCGTCGGATTCATACCTATCATGGCTTGGTTTGGTCCAGACTAAGTGAACCTTGAAGCTTTGATACCACTCTTGAAGATGCCCTTCCAAGAGTTGAAGATAGCACCTCCCCTATGCAACCTGTCGAGCAAGAATGATGGTTGAAGCAAAACGTCGCACACCTTCTCCACTGTTCACGCAAGCTTCAGCTAGATGAATGATGTTGCCACCTATGTTCTTAACTTTGTAATCAGAATGTACAAAGTATCTCCAATAAATTACAACTTAGTTTCCTCACACGAATTAGTATTTGTATGGTGAAAGATTGGTGTATTAAGAAAAGGTTGTATCTTTCCTTTTGAATCCGAAAAACAACTTCTGTATGGAAACTATATGTTTTGTGTATATGCTGCCTTAGTTACTCACTTCTCAAAACTAAAACTGCAATGACAATGCAAGCAAATCATATGAATTGAATTGAATGTTGTTAGTTGATGAACTTCTGCTTCCACTCTCATATGCAAATAACCAAAAACAACCTTCAAGTTTTAATATTAGAAACTACAGCTACTAATTTTCTAAAACCAACTTCTGCAAAATCAAAGGAGCACAAAATGTAAAAACCAAGTGATTGCACTGAACTTTTGTATTGAAGAGTTTTTTCAATTTTTCTTCTTACAGTTGCAAAACAACAATGATCATGAGCTTTATATCAGCTCCAACTTTTGATACAACTTGAAAGTAACTAGAAAACAAAGGCATAACCTGATGAGTAAAAATTAGGCTAGTACAATCTTTACCCGATTTTGCAAAATCACAAAAACAATTCTCTTTGTCTTTTTCATAACTAAATCTGACATTGGTAAGGCATTTAAAACTTGCTACATCATGAATTGAGGGATAAAAGCTTAGCCTAGGACAAAAGTTTCTTCATTTGGAAAAACACAAAAGTGATCAAATTGGCTTTTAGTAAAAACAGGATCTGATATCTTCAGCTGCTACTTGATTCTTCAAGGAACAAAAACTGACACTCCAAATCCGATTGTCAGCTATGGGAATGAGATGCTCCAGCTACATGCATTTTGATTAGCTCTAACAAAACTTGATTTTACTAATTAAACTTCATAGAATTTATTTAAAACTTCTGCTGGTTTTCTACTCTGCACTTCTTTGTTCTGTTCTTCTTCAAGCTATAATTTCTAGATTTTCCAAGGTTGTTTCCATTCTGTCTTCTTCTTCCCTTTCGCATTGAATTTCCTACATCAGAGTTTGATCTTCATTCTTCTGACCTTGATCTTCATTGCTTTGATTCATGTTGCTTCGAATTATGCCTAGGATCATCATTACCAATCTCCATTTGCTTCTGTGGTCCTTTAGTTTTCCTTTCAGCTTCCTCTTCTTTCTAACCTTTATGGACATTGCTAACCCTTCCACCATTTTTAACATTTCAAGCTGCACAAGACAATTCAACTCAACAACCTTCATGGTGCAAAAGTTTAATAAAAATATCTTGTTGCTAATCATATTCGCCTTTACCATAACTCTTTATTTGATTTACTACTCCCAAGACTTTTATGAAGTACTCTAAAATAGGTTCACCATTCTTCCTTAAGACCATCTCAAACTCAACTTTGAGGTTTCAGTTTCTCATGCCTTCTTCATTGTGGTTTTATTGCTATTATTTTGAGCATTTATACATCTAAACCTTGATGGATCATGGTAATAGCACTTTGATCTTATTCCCTTTCTTTCTTTAAGCTCTCATTTCGATTTGAGTCAAGCTTGCCTCATCTTGAGGGTTCATGAAGCTTTGTTGACTACAACGTCTTACAGCTTATGAACTAAGAATGACCTTTATCCTAAATGCCAAATTCTCATAAATTGAGTTTGGTGAGTTGTGGAAACCGAAAAGACAAAGAAGCTCCTTTCAATGTCGTAGTTGGCTCTAGTAATATTTTGTTATAAAAATCATAGGCTTACAGGCACTTATACACTCACACAAAAAATGAAAGAAGAATAAAGAGGAAGAGAAAGAAGAAAGTGTAAGTTTATCTCCTTATTATTAGTAAGGTCCATTTAAACAAAAGCTTTACCCTACCCACTATTTTGTGTTGCCTAATAACCTTACTCAGTGTCTTTGTGATGGCCAAAGCTATGAGTAGGTTTTGGTTATTAAAAAAACCATCAGTTTTGGTCCTATTCTTATTGAGCATTGTTGTACACCATCGAGCTTGCTCTGGAAGAAGATAGAAACTCAGACCTTCAACAAAAATTTCAGATCTACGGTGGAGGCAATGGCTGGAGGTATATGGTTCTTGGTTTAAGCTTCTGCTACTATTTTTACATATATATTACGGTTATATATATGATGCTTAATGCATGTGTTTTATACGTTAATATTCTGTATGAAATGCATGCCCTTGCTTGGTTCATTATATAGAAAGTGCCACCAACACCTCAAGGTCTTGAATGTGTTGGAGAAATCGAAAAGGTCTTTTCCATTTGCTCTCCCTGGCTTGTGTATAGTGAAAATTTTGTCTCTTTATCTTTATTTATGAGCAATGCTTGCATATTTACGTTTATTTATATGGTTAAAATGCTGGAACTCCTGAGGAAAAAGGAAAACATATATTTTAAAATTAATTTTCCCCCACTTTAATTTCCAAATTATTATCAAAAGAAGCACAAATCTTAACATAGTCTTCCTTGGTTGTATTTTTTTATGGGTAAAAGAGATATACCTCTTTTATACTTTAAGAAATTAAAAACTCTTTAAAATTTTAAAATTTTAAAAAACTTATTCTCTTATACTTAAGTTAATTATAATAATAAAACACATGCGACATGAATATCATACATTAATAATCAAATGTTGTGTATATAATAATATAACTCAATTATTAAATTCGAAACGAAGTAATTAAACATAATATAAACTAATAATTTATTATAATTTTTAAATTATAAATTTAAGTCGAATTTAATTAGTTTGAATTGTGTTTAAAAGTTGGGTTGGATTATCATGTAAGTTACATTTTATTAGTCTACTTATGATATTCATAAAATGTGTGCCAGATTTAATTTGTCTCATGGATCAAACAAAACTAAATTGTGTAGCTTACACATATGCAAGGCTAACCTAATGTGGAAGTAAGGTGTTTATTGCCATAATCATAAATAATACTCTTAATGGCACACGAGTATCTTGAAATATTCTCAAAACTTTCATACCTTTTTTAATGCTTTATTTCCAATGATCAAACTTTGCAGTTGTATCAATTTGTTGACTTAGTTGTTGTTTCTCACGTTTTCTGAAAGTCAACTCTCTCAATTGTATTACAAATTCAGTATTTAGACATGGAGATCATCACCATCTCACACATGGAAGTCACTACAAAGTAAACTTAGGACATGGTTCCCACTTCCTAGCTCCAGACAGGCATCTTCTCCCTCGTATAAGTGGTTGTTAAGTCACGATTCATGCACACATTTTTGTGTATCACACCATGGTCATTCAAGCTTCAGGTATCTTCCTGCCCAGTCCAAATAACCAGGAAATAGTTGATGTATACCAAGACTTGGAATTGAAATCATTGGCTGAAGAAAAATATACAGCACTTATCAAGGAGGATAGCCCACAAAAGGAGAAGCAGATTTTGGTTGATCCGATGTCGTTGAAAGAATCATCGTCAAGAGAGGATGAGTTCGACTTGATGCTTCTACCTATTGTGCCAGTTCCTGAGCTGCCACCAGATCTCCCACCAGTGAAACCTCAGCTGATAAGTTGCAGCCTTCCAAGCTCAGCTTCTTCGTCCCCTCGATTCGGGTTCAAATTGTTGAAGAAGAAACGGAAGAATGAGAACCAATCATCTCCAAGAATTGAGGATCGGATATATCAACAATCTGCAGCAAACTCTTATCTTTCCCCGCAACAAGAGAATCACTTGCAAAGAAGCAAGTCCTGTGCTGAAGGAAGATCGACTGCACCAGTTGATGAGCTTGACATCTGGTTGAACAAACCAAATGCTCTGGAATGTAACAGCAAGTGCAATCCGAACAATGTTAAAGCTTATGTGACCAAAGAAGACTACTACACCAAGTCCAGCGAGAAAAAGTTTGACGACGACCAAGAATTCAAATGTGGAGCTCTATGCTTGTATCTTCCAGGCTTTGGAAAGGCAAAACCGATAAGACCCAAGAAGGAAGAACTAGAATCAGAACCTGGAAACGTGATCTCGAGGACAGTCTCTCTGGAAAAATTCGAATGTGGTTCATGGGCTTCATCAGCTATAATGGACGACCACGAAGATGACTCCATGAATCGCTACTTCGATTTACCACTGGAGTTGATACGAACTAGCGTGAACGAAGCTACTTCACCAGTTGCTGCTGCATTCCTCTTCGACAAGGATCATAAAAACGTTCTGAGGAACATCAGTACAACAAAAGCAATGCCCAGAAAGTCCCACGAATCTTCACGCCATGTTCGGTTCTCGACATCATCTCCCACCTCCTACCCTGCCTCGCCTGCTTCTTGCATCACTCCTCGCCTCAGAAAGGCCAGAGAGGAGTTCAATGCGTTCTTAGAAGCGCAGAGTGCTTGAGAAAGTACTGCAATGAATTTGTACCAAGTACTTCATGAATTCATACTTCCTCAGCCACACAACAATGTGGAATCCAATTCTTAGAGATGAATCAAAAGAGCATCAAACAAAACAATGATGTTTGTTAATCATCGGCTTCAATATACTGAGTCTTTTAAGTTTGCCTCTTAAATTTTATAAATTATCAGATTTTCTTTTATATTTAAACTATTACTTCCTCGACCACACAACAATAACTTATCTGTTATAAAACCGAAATTAAAACTGAAGAGTATTTGGGAAAGAAGAATTATTCTTATGAATTCATTCATTCCTATTTTTTCTCTTACATCAAACCTTCTATTTATAGTACATTTCAAACACCTAATACACATGTGACCATCTACCCCATATGTGTAGGTAAATCCAAACATGTGACCATCTACCCCATATGTGTAGGTAAAACCAAACCATCCTAATACACATGTGACCATATCTAATTAGTGGCACACCATATTATTTCTATCTTTTATAACATTATCAGTATTTTGACAATTATAAACTTGTAATTCTAGAAAAAAATTATTTAGAAAATGCAATAATCCATATATACCATTCAGGCAACTTTTAGTCAAAGAACACACAAGGATAACAGAAATTTAAAGTACTTGACATTATTATATCACATGAATCGAGAAAGACTCTTCTCGCTATGACTTTTAGACTCGTGAAATATTTCACCAATAAGTCTTAACGGAGCTACATCATGAATTTTCAACCTATAAATTAACAAGTGGTTTATAAAACAAATTTCCATAAGAGAACAAAGATAAATAGAGAGTGATTCTAGTTTAGATTTCAGATATGCTAGCGAAGACACAAGCTTTTATTTTCTTTTAAGATAACAATTCTCAAAGCCTGTCTTTTAAAAATTTAAACTAACCAAAATCCTTATAAATAGATAAATGTAGGGTATACTTGTCTTTTTGTACGATTATTATTACATTATTTAACAATCAAGCTTTCAAGAGAGAGAAAACTTAGAAATAAGTCATAAGATAAAGAACACTATTTGTCGTATCAATATATACAATGTTGTCTATGAGTTTGTTCTACTATGTATGATAATTGGGATGAATTTAATATGAATCTATATTTCATGTGAGAAACTTTTTAGGGTGACTGATTATAAAGGTTTCTTTTTTTAAAAAATAAGGTTTCTTGAAATTATTAAGTATTTGATAACTTTTAAAACATTATAAAATGAAAAATATTTAACTGTTGGAGTGTCAACCTTCGAGCCTGAGTCCATTTTAAGCCATTTCATTTTTTTTTTTAACAAGGAGGCAAAAAACCTCTAAACGCTAATTACAGTGAACGCCGCCTGGAGAAGGTAGTGTCAGAGTGATCCTCTGCAAGGATAGTACTGATGCCAGCAGGAGGATCAGGGAATTCATGGTACCCTAAAGAAAGGCTTAATGCAAAATTGGTCATCCAGTCGGCAACGAAATTTCCTTCACAGTAGGTGTGTAGACATTTCAGATCCCAATCCTTGTGGAGTATCATTTTTGAGTTTGGAGATCAAGGTCCAATTGCAATGGGTATACGGAGGATCCTCTTCAAAAAGTTTGATAACTTGTATGTTGTCTACTTCCAATAAAACTCGTCATTCACTAGAACGCCAAACCAACTTCAATCCTTTCAGGGCCCCCCAAAGTTTTGTCGCCAATGATGTGCAGATGCCAATTCGATAGGTAAAGTCGGTCTTCCATTCGCCACAATCATTTCTTAACACGCCCCCTGCTAAAGCTAACCTACCAAAAGTCTCGACGGTTCCATCAATGTTGATCTTGCATCATCCTATCGTTGGTGGACTCCATCCAATCTGGGCATCTGGGTGAGAGGTTTGTGGATTGATGATAAGTGTAAGCATATTAACCTGCTGAATGGCCCTAACCCGGGCCATAATGACCTCCAACTACTACTTGGTAAAGAAACTCATATTCTTAAGCTCACCATCAAATTAAGGTTAGATAGACGTTTACTAATTATTATCAAATTTCAACAAAATAAAATAAAGTATTAAAAATTAAAAGGAAGACCTAAGAAAAGCTTAAAGAAAGTGATCAAAAATGATATAATTTTACTGTAACTTATCAAAGACGTGACTCTTGACAGAAAATTTTAGCGTACTAAGATACAAATAAAAGATCTTATATAGAGAAGTCATTCTTCTTTTCATAGGACTTTTTCACATATTCCTTCAATTCTTATATCTTGTATTTAACCTAAACATTTAATATATAATATTTTTCAATTATTTAGCCTAAATATTTTCTTACTTAACCTAAACATTTTTTATAATGACTTATTTGTTTTATTTATTTACCTATCTTCTTTCTTGTTTCTTGTTTGTGTATTTATTCATTTATTTATCTTTTATTTTTATTCTTTATCTTGTACTATAATAAATATGATAGTTAATTGACTCTCAACTAAACATCAAATATGCAAAGACAGTCAAACAATTAACATATAAAGCCCTGATTGGCACTTGCTATCAATTCTGTTATAAAAATTTACTTTAAGTCACCTTTGGAAGAAAAAGATTTACCTAAATACTTCTTGAAATGTGTAAAACTCAAGAAAATCTCTTAGATTGTTATATTGTTCTTCAAAATAGCTCCTCCTCTAACTTTTGGAAGCTTTCTCTTTGAAAACTGTCACACACAAAAATCGCATTAACTAATGGTAGAGGTCTAGTTAATTGATATCAACTCTAGTTGTCTTCTTAAAAGTTGTAGAATTTTTCCTTAAATTTTCGTAACCTTATGAATCACCCAATTCGACCTTCTTATTAAAAGTTATAATGAAAATACTAAAAGTATTAAATGGCAATAATAAAATGAACTCGCACAATTTTTTAATATTAAATTCTGGTATTTAAGTTAGTTGATATCACCCTTAATTGTCTTCTTAAAAGTTGTACAATTTTCTCCTAAATTTTCATAACCTATATAGATCAGTTAATATCAAAAGTTATAATCAAAATATTAAAAAGAGTTTGGTGGTAACAATAAAATAAACTCACATACTTTTTTTTTTTACTAAATTTGACCTAATAATTTTACTTGATTTCTTGACTAAAAATATAAAGAATCTCTCCATCATTTTTCTTAGTTGAATTAGGAGGAATTAGTGCCTAGATAAATTAAAGTTTAAGTTCTACTTCCTCCAAAGTTCAAACTGGTAAAACATTATCAATTTTTAAAAAGAAATAACATACAAAACTTGGACTAGTTTACTTGGGCCTTTTAAGATGGTATTGGAATAACATTCATTGTACAGGCTGGGCCCATCCTAACTCAAGCTAGGAGAAACATTGAATTTCAGTCGTTGTGTCAAAAGTAGAGATTATAATGGACCGAGTCTATCCAAACTTAGGACACTCAGGATCGACTCAGTAAGACTTGACTTAATTTTTTATTTATTAAATTAAAATTTAAAAATAACATTATTTTTTGCAAAATGATGTCATTCTCGCAATAGTATTCAAGAGTCAAGTAGGGTCTGGTCCGTTAACCTCGGGTCAAACCAAACCCAACCCAAGCCCAAATGTCATCCCTGATCGAAAGTGATAATTAGTTGCTATATAACATTTTTACCTAAGAGGGCAATGCAATGTCAATTATTACACTTTTCATAAACTTGGACAAGAATTCAGGCTGATTAGTTACACTTCTTCCCAATTTATTCAAAAATAATTAATTTAAATTTGTTATATAAATTCTCATTGTTATGCATAATTTATATATATATACAGTTGTTCAATACAATTTTTAAAAAAGATATAAAAATCTAATAACTAATTATAATATAATCGTATTTTTAATATATATAATTCATACCTGCCCTGAAAAATCTGTCGAGTGGTCCTAGAACAGTGAACTAATTAATTAACTTATTACCTTATCAAACCCGTGCAAGATCCTGAAGATTTACACGGAAAGGTCTTTGAGAAAAAAGAATAGCCACAGACCTTAAGGTCAATGTAAGAGGGCGTCGGTATTTGTCATACACGGGCCACACGGCAAGGCTCATGTGAAACAGTTCCCACCACCAACAGTCAATTCTAATGATGAAAGGAATCTGAAAGTTTATGCGTA
>JANZLX010000003.1:31356625-31371903 GCA_025531955.1 Erythroxylum orinocense | reverse complement strand
CACGTTCCATCACATGAAGCCATACAAAGAGAGTGACAAAATTGAAGCATGAGATTCTGTTTCTTTCAACCCGCCTGCTCGAAAGTTCCACAAATTGATGGTTTACATACTTGTCATTCCATTATTTGATATACAAATTTTTTATTAATTAAGCAGAATTTATTCTAAATTAGAAATTTCTAATTTCAAATTTTATACTTTAAAAATGATTATTTACTTTTAATATTATATTCGTCTAAATAAAAATTAATAAAATATGACGGAGAAAATTATATAAAGTTAAGTAATATTATAGGAGAGAAGTAATAATTAAAAATAAAAATAAAAATCAAATAGCATGAAATTTTAATATTTTTGATCTCATACTTTGTAATCCAAAAAGATATATTATTTATCAATTAATATATAATCTCAATTCATTAACTATACAGATTAACACTGAAACACATAGATTAGAAGGTGGGTTACTCTTCAATTTGTTATAAAGTTTAGAGGTAGAATAGCCTGAAATTTTGAGTCTGACTTGACCTGGTCTTATTTTATTTTTATTTTTAAAATGAAATTTTTTTTATAATTATCGAGTTTACTCGAACTCGAACTTAAACTCGAACTCTGTGTTCGAAGTTTGATTTTTTAAAAAACTTAAGCTCAAGCTCTGTCAAATCAAGCTTGGTACATTGACTTTGGGGGTTAGATTTTCTGGCCCCCTACCCTGGCCCCTGGTCATCAGGGTCATCCACTCCCCACATGAGTGGATGGCCCTGATGGCCAGGGACTAGAGTAGGGTCAGGGTAAGGGAGACAGAGGATCCCCTGCCTTGACTTTGAGTCAGGCTTATATCTATTAATGGTTTAGTTATTTTGTTGAAGTATTTGTCATTCAATAACAAAGTACAAGTTAATGCAAGAGACACAAAGAGGGAAGATAAGAAGTCAGTGAAGTACTCAGAGAAGTAGAAGTAAAACTATAAATGCAACAGAGTAGAACTCTTTGGACAGTGCTTTAATGTAATATTTTAAAAATCATATCAAAATTTATATTGATAATGTAAGAAATTTAAGATTTTAAAAATATTAGATTAGTACAAAATTGAAAAAAAAATAAAAATAAAAATATGATAAAAAGAAAAAATATTATTTATCAAAAAATTAAAAATTAAATAAAAAAGATCGATAAATGAAGTTTATTTATTTATTTTAATTTATTAAAAAATTATTTAATTTATAAAAATTAACTAATTAATTAATAAAACGATTAATTTTTATAACAAAATTTATTAAAATAAATCGAATTAAATATGAAAATTTAACTTATTAAAAAATTTATAATTAAATCAAAATTTTAATTATTATTTTAATGTTTCTCACACAGGAAGAGCTGGAGCAATGCATGGGATAGGTACATCCAGCTTCAGCAGCTACTGGCCAGAAGCTGTCAGTTCGAACCATACCAATTGCCAGAGATTCTTACAGTTGGATTTGGCAACTTCTGTACCATCTAGTTGCTCCGGATTAATTAATATAATCATAATTATAAAAAAAACGTTAAAATTTTGTCAAAATTTTAATTATAACTTAAAATTTAAATAATAATAATAAAATGTCCAAATTTTTAATTTTTAATTTCTAGTTCTAACATTATTTATCACATGCTGTAAAAAAACTTAACTATTAATACACATCAATATGAAATAACACAACAAATGAAAATTGATGAAATGACGTCATTTAATCACATAATTAAAATGACCTAAATCATATTACGCAGTTTCGATAACTTTATACTTTGATTTCAATTTTTCTCTTCGTTTTCAATTTGTTCTCTTAACGCTATCACCTTTTGAATTTCAAATTACACAGTCCCGACGCCCTCACACTAAGGGCATCGGGAGAATGAACGAAAAACGAAGAACTTACTGTTGTAGTACGCTGAATTTGAGAGTAGTTTAGGACGTAAGAAGAACAAATAAAAAATATAGGGATGAGGGCATCGGGAGAACAACAGATAACGTCGGGCTAGAATTGAAGAAAATTAAAAGTTAGAGCAATTTGTTGTCACTTTTTAAAGTTTGTGTTAAAATTGAAAAAACTAAAAATTTGAACATTTTATTTTTACTTTTTAAAGTTCGAGCTATAATTAAAAATTTAACGAAAATTTGAAATCTTTTTAGTAATTAAACCTTAATACAAGGCCATCTAAGGTAAGCATTTTTTTTAACTTTAATTCTTAATTTTAAAAATTTATAATATAAAAAGTTAAACTATAAAAAGTTATTATTACTATTATTACTACTACTGCTATTATTATTATTCTAAAATATGAATAATATTCCATAAAAATAAATTTATGTTAAACAGGTGATAATATATGTATAATCACTTTAACTTAATAATATTATCAGTTTTTATAAAATTAATTTAAAATTATAAATAATAAAAACGTTTTTAATATTTTCAAAATTATAGCATTATTTTTTAGCATAAGCAATTGCTTGGATATTAAATAAAAAAAAGGAGGACGGTAATGTTAATAACTAATGACTTTTGTATTTATTTGTCATGAGCACAATCACGTGAAGAAATGGGACCACCAATCTACCTTGATTAATGCCTCCTTGCTTCCGGTCCCCTCAGATAATAATGCTTCTTATTTTTCTATTTTCCATTTTCTATAACAATTCACAAATTATTTATTAATAAATTAAAACTAATTAGTTTAACACATTATTGTATAAAAGCATGTCGAGACTAATAATTATTTTTAAATCTCCTCCACCAAACTTTACATTATTAGCAAGTAAGGCCAAAATAATGACATTTGTTAATTATTTTATTAAATAAAACTTTTAATTTTATGAAAATAATGTTTTTTAATGTTAGGTATCATTTATTTGCAATTTTTTTCCATAAAAACAAAATTTTGTTTGATTTTTAATATCCATGTAGATATATTTTTATCACTGATATTAGATAAAATTTAAAAGTAAATATATTTATTTAAATCTCTTTTCTAATATTTATTAATAAATTATTTTATATTATTAAAATAAATAATTTTAAAATTAATTGTTTAAATATATTTTAGTTTTGAAATCAAATTTACTTGAAATTTATATATTTTGAAGATATTTTAAATTTAATTATTAATATTGAAAAAATTAGATAAATTTAATAAATTAAATTATTGGTAATTAATTTTAATTAATTAAATATAAAATTAAATAATTTATATGCATATTTTATTAATAATTAATATATTAAATAATTAATTATTACATATTTAGATGACAGTAAATTGGATTATAAAAAACTATTTTTTATAATTTTCATTATTTTAAAAAATTGTAATAAACTAAAATTCAAACAAACTTATTTTTATTAAATCTACAAAAATAAAAATTAAAAATTAACAAGCAAACCCTTAAATAACTTAATAATGACGAAGTTCTTTTTTTTTTTTAATACTCAAATCATGTTAATGATGGCTACAGCATCTTTTGATGGGATTAGTTATAAGATGGGACCATGTAAACGTACCTATTTCCTGTCACCCACTTTCTCTTTTTGACTTGTCAAAGTACAACACAAAGAACAGTGTGAGTGTTGTTCGCAATCAATAAAAGCACATGCAGCTTTGCTTTAATTTTGTTCCAAATTCCATTCCATAAATAAAAACACTTTCTAATAAAAAAAGAGAGCATCACATGAAGCATATAATGATCATACCTAGAAAGAAAAAGGCAAGAAACAGTAAGGAAAGCTCCAGCACATCGACAACCACTCATCGGTGGTTGGCGGTGGAGGGCCACAACACACTACCGACAGGAAATCCTTAACTAATCCTTAGGAACATCCCAATAAGACCGAACACAAAAGGGTTTTATTTAATATTTATAAAGAATGCAAAATCTACCATAATATAATTATAATTTACGTGTATCTGTACTATAATACAAAAAATATATATTTATAACATGGAAAAAAAACAAAAAATTAGAGATGACGAAGAAATTATTTTATGTTCAGGTCATTGGCGGGTTTGCTGTAACCTGTTCCCGATCATCCTGAGCTCAAATTTCTTGATAGTCCATGCAATATCACGCATGGTGGTGTCAAGCTTATAAGGGATCTTCTCGAAGTTGATCTCCGACTCGTTGAACAGGTTCCGACACGGTTCACGACGTTGTGCGATGGTTCCATGGTAATGGAAATACTTGATTCTACCTTCTGTCTTGTGGGTTGTCTTGCCAACTAGGTTCTGTGACATGTGCACACCTGTTGCGAACACATTACGTGGTTGGATGGCATACTTGCGGTCCCTCCTTATTCCTCTTTTCACATCTTTGTACACAAGTTTCTCAAAACCCCATCTCCTGTTCCGGATCCAAGAATCAAACTTAAGTTTCAGTTACGCTGTAATTAGAGAAAAACTGGAAAGTTCATGTCGACGAAACTTGGGGTCAGCATCAGAATTGTTGACAAGTTTAGGTATAAGGTGTGAAACTATGTCCCGACACAAGCAGTCTCCATCATAAATTGTTTCTCTCCATACACATTTCATATCAACATCATCATAAATGATAATCAAGACTCAGTGATCGTTTTTATGTGTTATATATTTTCTTTTCCTGTCATTACATCAGAAAAGTTGGAACTTTCTACCCTCAAATCAGCATCCTACTGATCATTATGCTTTTTCATGTTTCTTCTTCTTGAAGAAGAGGTCAGCAATTGAGCATCCGTGTCACATTTCTTCACTTGAAATAAAAGGACTCTTGAACAAACAAAAGTTGTGAAATTTACCAAAAAAATTATAAAACTAACCGGATCTTAATCATGCATAGGGACAATTAGCTTTAGAACAAAGTTGAAACCCATCCCAGTTCTACCTGCCCTTGTACACCAGAAAAATAAAGGAAGCATCACAGAATCTGCATACCAGAAGAATAATTCCAAACAAGTAGCAACCACTTGATCATATCATACGTTTTAATTTTAGTCTATTTACCAGAATTATCACATTAATACATGATGATTACATCTATCTAACAAAAACCAATAATGTCCAAAATAAGAATAATTCCAAGCAAGTAGCAACCACTTGATCATATGTTTTAATTTGGGTATATTTAGCAGAATTATCACATTAATACATGATGATTACAGCTATCTAACAAAACCCAGTAAGTCTAAATGAGAAGGAATCAAACAAAAGATGCAATTTTTTTTGCAGTAATTCAACCAGACACAGAAGAATATCCAGCAAGAACATTTTACTAGATCACTCTTTTGTACCCGTAATCAAACAGAAACCAATCAGTGATTTAACTAGAGTTGTATTGTACCTGTAATATCTTCCATAATCGGCGGAGAGACAGAGCTTGCTGCTCATAGGCATCTGCTCAATTGTGAACTGGCTATAATCTCTGAGTGAATCTAACACAGACTTAATTGTACTCTTTGGAGGCACATAAATGTACTCATCCACG
The DNA here is from genome assembly GCA_025531955.1 of Erythroxylum orinocense. NCBI lineage: Eukaryota > Viridiplantae > Streptophyta > Magnoliopsida > Malpighiales > Erythroxylaceae > Erythroxylum > Erythroxylum orinocense. Next base: position 31,366,415 of record JANZLX010000003.1, on the reverse strand, counting down.
TCAAAAAAGAACATCCACTTAGCCATAAACTTGTATCTGTGTAAACAATCGTTAACCACCATGAACTGGTTGTGATAATACCCATCAAACCTCTCCTGCTCTCTTATGTCCTGCAATGTCACATATCCCAGTTCCATCCATGGCCTCAAAACCTCCATAACCTCCTCATGTACACCACCGGCATCGTGAATCACAAAATGGGATCTTTCCCCAAATAGCCTCACATGAAAAGCAATCCACTCCCTCACTCTCTGTGGACTCAAGTTCCCGTACAACGAAGAACCACAATACAGGTAATCATACTTGGGTTTCGCTTTGAACATACCAAAATTCACAGTTCCAGGATGTTCGCTTAAAACCTCGAATCTATCAGTAACATTAAACTTCGTGTCCCCTCCACCTGAAGTTGAGGCATGTAAGAACAACTTACCTCCAGAATTGTCAAGGTTAATGGGCTGTGAGAAAGTACAGTTCACTACAACAACCGTGTACACTCGACCGTAGCCCCAATCCGGGAGGATTTTGTACGCGACGGAGCTGTTGATGGGTGTGGCGGAGGAGTTCGGCGACGAAGTCTGCGGTAACCACTCGCATTGATATGTTGGTTTAGAGTAGAGGTGTAAAGGCTTTGAAGACAAACCCATAATGGCAAAAGTGTCGAGCCCACCTCTGTAAGCGCTCATCAAGATGAAGTTGTACGCAGCAGCACCAAAAGGATGGAACACGCGTTTAAAGACTCCATTGTCCAAGACTCGTTCTTGTTCTTCTTCTTGCTCTGGTTTTTCCTGCGTCGGTGTTGAAGTTTCTGTAGGTGGGGTAGCAGAGGAGTTTAGCAAGATGGTGGGCACAGCAACACCCGCGGCGGTGCTGACACCGTCGGAAGAGGAGGCGGCCGTGGTGATTCGGGAGATGCAGACACGTAGATCACTGGCAGAGATGGTGAAACGAGAAGGCAAGAACTGTAAGAGAGTGGCTACACTACAGAGGATTAAAAGAGCCGTTAAGAGAAGCTTGAGCTCTGTTGCACAGTTCACTACAACACCCATAAGCATCCTCTTCTCTCCTCTGTCTTTATCTCGCTCTTTACCCATTTTGTGACTGAACCAGAGACACACACCACCACCAACAGAACTGTGTTCTGATGCTGAAGAAGAAGGAGAAGAGGAAGGTGGTGATGCTATCCTTAAGAGGTTCTGCTTTTCATCTTAGGTTGTTTAATTTCTTATTTGTAACGCTTTTTTCTTCTCTCAATTTTTTACCTATTCTTTTCTAATTTTTGCAATTAGGTCCAAATTCAAGGGCAAGTTCGAATTATAAATTTTTCTTTGTTTAGCATATAGATTCACATTCCTAACATAATAAAGACAAGTACCGAATTATTACACTAAAGGATCTCTTTCTTTAATTTGGTTAAAAATGAAAATTAATTTAGGTTAATATATTTTTATGTAATTATTTGTTCAGTCTATTAGATCATCATCACACACCCAGTTTGAAGTCTCGCAATAAAGCAAAATTTGGAAAGGTCTGATAGTACGCAACTTTACCCCTATACAATAGAGAGACTATTCACTATATTAGATACAGTCATTTTACTAGATAGAAGTAAGATTGCATACTACGAAACCTTTTCAAACCTTATATTTTAGTTAAAATTTTAATCTAAATTGTAAAAATTCAAAAATTCAAAAATTGTAAATAGAGTTATTTCACTTTTAATGATTTTTAATAATTTTTTACAAATTTATAATTAATAAAAAGTAAAAAAATTATTTAATAAATCACTATATATTTATTTAACCTTAGAAAACCAAACACAAACACTTGATACAATTTGCCTGCAACTATTTTGGAGTTCAGATTTTCTGTCTAATATTATGGTGTCTTATTATGTCCAATAAATCTCAGTCATTTATTCATGTAAGATCCAGGTAAGACCTGCGTGAGACCCGCAAAATAAATGGCTGAAATTTTATTAGACAGAATAAGACATAATAAAACTGACATTTGGACTCACCATTTTGTGTCACTAAAACAGGTGTTACTAAAACAGAAGAAGGCGAGTCGTTATTAGTGTAGTGCTCAACGTACCTTTCAGACATAATGAAACTTGAATAGTCACTTTCTTCGAAATGACTTTTAGGAAGAAACTAGAGAATTAAACAATTTTTATATTAAAAAATTAGTGAAGAACATCGCTATAGCTATAAACATTTTAAATTAAATTTCTCAGAAGTATCTATTTTGATTTGACTAATATTTTCTCCTATGCATTCATTTTCTTTGTCTATGCTTTTACCTTTCAAACGTAGATCATAAGGCTGACGAAAATTTCCAAGCAATGTCAAATATGTTAGGTAAAGTCTGATGATTATGTTATCATATTCAAAAGCACAACACACTTCTCAAAAATCAGATTTTAATAATTTTATTTGAGTAGAATTGTCTTATAATTTCAAAATTTTAACAAAATTAATTTTTAAATTTTTAAAAAAAAATCCTTTCCCTTGAAATTCAGTTAAAAAATAATGGTAAAACATGTAATATAATTAATATTATACATAATTATCTTATAATTCAAAATAAATTTAACAATTTCTTAATCTTTAAAATTTCTCAATTTTATTTTTAATTAAAACATTATTTTCTTTTAAATTTAATTTGAAAAAAATGGCAAAAATAAGTGATATAATATTTCTCCTCAAATCTCATCAATATGATAATTTTAATTAAATTTGATTTAAGTTAATAATTTGTAATAGTTGGAATAAATTATTAGTTTGACGTTTAACTTTACCTTAAATATTTTTAAATATATTACTTATACTATAATTCAATTATTTTAATATAAATTTAAAAAAATTCTGTTGAAAAATTTAACAATTTTTTTAAAGATAAGGTACTCATTTTGTTGGTATTATTTTTGGGGCTCTCGAATGCCATCAAGTGATTATCCATCCAGGGCAAGCCTCACCTCGAGATGATTGAAATTATATAAAACAAAAGAGCTGAGGTGAGGGGTAGAAATATGTAGAAGAAGACATGAAAATATCGTAACACGCGTAGGATTCCCCTGAGATTGGAGGTCCGACGTTGCCTGTACAAAAACACCAACTGTCCTGGTTGTCCCTCCTTTTCCTTCCGCCACACGACGTCTTTGGAATGGAACCTCAATTTTCTATTTCTAGCATTCATTTGATTTCCTTGGATTCGCCTCTGAGAACATTGATGTTTTGAGTATTCATTACTTCCAACGATCATAACATAACTAAGGTGATCTTCTCTTGCGTAATTTTCAAAATTCGGTAGAATAAAAAATATATTTTTAAAATCTTTTATTCTTTTATTTTTTATTTTTTAAAAATATTTAATTAAAAATAAAAATAAAACTTACGTAAATTAATTAAGAATTTTATATCATAACTGAATATAATTCTTAAACTTAAATTGTACTGATTTAAATTAATAAGATATTTCACATATTTTAAATAAAATTTAATTGATTCGGTTCAATTTAAAAGTGTAGTTAAATTATTATGTCATAATATTTAATTAATTTATATGTAACATTTATATTACGTCCATTTTATTATTTTTAATTAAAATATAAGATTTTTAAAAATTTTAAAAATTGAAGAATTTTTCTAAAATTTGTATATATATATTCTCTCTGATTTATAATAAGTATCGTTTTATAAGGATTTTAATTATTCAAAATAAGTGTCGTTTGTGACTTTTTATGTATATTTATAATTTTACTTTTAAAATTACCCTTTAATTTCTCTCACAACTTAATTATACAGATTATATTTTCAAGACACTTTAATATGTAATTAATAAGGATATATCAGATATTTCATTCATTTTTTTAATAAATGTGCATTCCTTATATATAGGAGGGAGTATGTTTTATAGCACAAACTCTAACGTATTGTCGAAGAGTAATTATGTGTTTTGATTGCTTCAATAATTTGTTTCTTCTTTCCATATTCAGGCGATGAACACACATAGCAGGTGTGATTCATCCATTGATGATATCAAATTCCAAAACCTGTCATCTTTTTGATGTCTATTCTAGTGAAAAGCAAGTTCTTTTATTATAGATTTGCGGTGTTGCCAAGTGTGACAAATAAGATATAACCACCTCGTAACACAGAGATTATAACTTGATACCTACCTATTTATAGTTTCTTTATGGTTGATGTGTTATTAGGGTTAAGTAAATTACTTTTTGAAATGTGATTGAAATGTTATCTAATTTAAAAGAGTGTTTTAATTATAATTTTACTTAAAATTATAATTAAAATAGTTCAAGTGTTTAATGATGTCTATTGTGCGAAAATTATACCAGTAAATGTTAGAGTATCCTATATTGATTAAACATGAAAATGCTAAAGAGTTTATAAGTGGTAATGATCAACTATCTAAATAATTAGTTATAGTTATTTTAACAATGATTGACCCAAGCTCAATTCTTGTTGATGAGCTTTATACTTTACCCATATTAAAAATTCTAATATGGTATGATAATAAGTTTGGTTTGGATTATTAATTTCCCGGTTGTCCGTCTGGATGCTCAGTTTCAGTAGGTAAGTTCGGTAACTACCGTGTTTATTTCAAGTGACAACTCGATGATCAGTCCCAGTTGCATTCGAGGGGGAGTGTTAGAGTATCCTATATTGACTAAACATGAAAATATTAAAGGGTTTATAAGTAGTAATGATCAACTATCTAAATAAGTAGTTCTAATTATTTTAACAACGGTTGTCCCAAACTCAATTCTTGTTAATGAATTATACGCTCTACCTATATTAAAAATTCTAATAGTAAGTAAGTCCTGCTGTAAATTGACAAGTGAGATTTACTGTGTGAAATGTATAAAAGTGAACCTCACAATTATGTGACATTGAAATTTATTTTTTATTTAAAAATATAAAAATAATAATATGTTAGTATTGACGTGATATTTGATAATGGAAAGTTAATCCTATCAAAATTTTCATCCATGTAAGATTTATTATGAACATTTAAAAAACGTTAAGGATTAATTTAAATACTTCAAAATATTAAGAATCAACTTCTTTTCTATTATAAATATTGGGGTTAAAAAAAAACTTATGACGTTTGAATATACATAAAAACATGGAAATAGTGTTCAAGAGGGTAAAACTAAAAAAAAAAAAATTGGAACGAGGTTAAATAGTTGATGATAGGTGAATGGTCGTAATTGTGAAAATTTGATTACATTTGTGAAAAAGGGTAACTCACCTCTCCGACTTGCCTTGCTTTCCACGGATCACCACGGTCGGATTAAGTCTAGTTTGATCAAACCCGAATGATCTGATCGCCCACCTAAAATGCGGGCTCAGGCCATATGATGCAAGCCTGACCCAACCAAACTATCCACTTAGCAAAAGGCTACTATCAAAATCCAAAAAGGGTGGACGAATTATGAGAACAGGGAATCCTGTATAGTTATAGTGCACCACCATTCATGAGCAAAGTTCCTGCAACTAGCAAGGTCCCCCCAAGAGCATTGGCCTTGGATTCCCCTTATAATCTCACTTTACAGTAACCCAAAAACTGTCATCAGTCATCATTCACACCATCTCACCTACTTTTGCTGCAAAAAGGGACTAATAAATTATCAACTTTTCGGCTAAGTAACTTGAGAGCATGTGCAAAAGGAGAAAGAAGGGTATTTCAGTTTTTAATTTATGCATTTGGAGATAAATGACCAAATTCAGCTACAGAATTCATAATATGTACTTTACAAGTTAGAGATAACAGTGATGCAATCACATTGAACTTCACAGATGCTATTGGATACTGCAAAAGTCACTACTCGGCCTCAAAAGGATCAAACTAGTTGGTATTCCAGAGAATAAAAGATCTGAGCCCATAATCCTCATCTCTGCCCACCTGCACATGCTTCTGCTTTACTTTTTCTTTTTTTTTTTTTGGTTTCATTTCATGGAAATAATGGAATAATAGCCTCATTTCAGACCCATCACTCCCATCAAACACTTCAACTAAAAGACTCACTGAACACACTACACGGGGAAGAATAAGAAGTACTAGATATTTATATCTGTAGTTAGAACACCAAACTAAACTATAATTCCTTTTGGTCATCATACTATTTATATTCCACATTCATTCTTTATAGAATTTTTCTGGTCTTTGATTTGTTGTGGATTAAACTGCTTGTAGGAGTTGGTTTGTAGTAGGTTGATGAGCTGCCATGGCATTACACTGAATGTGTCTGGGGCAGGTGATCAAGTGGTCATTACTGAGACCAGCTGCTTGCATCAATGAGTGCATTACAGTTGGACCAACAAATCTAAAACCTCTCTTCACCATGTCTTTGCTAATGCTTTCTGATTTTGACGTCTTCACAGGCATCTTGTTGCATGATTTGTATTGGGTAAAGATTGGTTTGTGATTTACGAATCCCCACAAGTACTTGTCAAATGACCCAAATTGCTTCTTCACCTGTAACAAGAATCAAGTAAGCTAGAGTTTGATCATCTACTAAGGAAACTCCTACAAGCACATATAAATTGAAGGAAGTGCTAAAGTGTGTTTGCTCTTCATTACCTCAAGTATCCTGTTGGAGTTGTCAATGACTCCTCGAACTTGGCTTATATCGATGCCAAATTCAGCACTAATTGAGGTTATCTTCTTTTCATTGAACTTGGAAACAACCTCTGGATCAAACCTTGAAAAGGCTTCCCTGCAGGAGGTGATTCCAAATAACCATTAACTACTGAACAGGAAGATTAATTGTATATGGTTTTGATTCTCTTCATGGATATATCTACCTGAATGCTGGACGTTTCTTCAGAACCGAAGTCCAGTCTGATCCAACTTGTGCTCCAGTCAATACTAGCAATTCAAACAACAATCTGTATGATAAAACGAACTTGGTTCCTCAGTATGTTGTCTAAATTCCTGTGATTGAAGAGACAGAAAGAGGATACTTACCCATCATCGTGAACTGGAACTCCCCATTCTTCATCATGATAAGCAACATAGATGGGATCTGGAAAACAGAAACAGAACAGGATCAAGGTCTCAGCTTTCTTGTTTTTGATAAATGTTTTCCAGGACATGCATAGAATAAGTAAACCTACAGATTGAAGATACCTGAATTGGGAGTAATAAAACTACATCTCTTTTCCTCTCGGCTAGTGGTACCGGTGGGCATAGAATCAACTGCAGCAACTTTCCCTGAGAACTTGGCAGGTTTTCTTCCATAATGAGCGATTCGCGATTTTCTCTGTTCTTGCATCAAAGCAACTTGTTCTCTTCTTGCAGCTGCTATACTACCAGGAGCCTCTACGCTCAACGAAGAAGAAGAGCATTTCACATCAAAAGTTTCTACACAAGGTGGTGCGACTTCACCAATAACGCAACCTTTTGATTTCTTCACTGTACTCGTCACTTTAGCTATGTTCCTCGGTGTGGAAACCTTCTCAGAACTCGAATTCAACCCCTCGTTGTCACTTCCTCTCTTGAGTGGTGGTGGTGGTCTTGGAGATTTTAGCTTGGGAGATATGGGTGGGGACAAAGAACCCTTAGTACTCTTAGTGGAAGCAACATTTGTAGGTGACAGCAATGGTAAAGGTGAAGGCTTCGAGGAAGGAGACTTGGTGGGAGAGTTCTTTTTAAGTGAATTTCGCCTCTCCAAGATTGGAACTTGGTTCGATTTTGGTTGAAGTACAGGTCGGCCATTGATTTTAGCAATGGTGTTGGCTTGATGCAACCTGGGTTTAGAGGAACACATTGTGTAAGCAAAGCAAGCAGTTGCAGAGAGACTTAAAAAATGTTTTGGACTCTAAGAAACTGGTAAGGAAATATGAGGACAGTGAAGAAGATTGGACTTAAGAAGAACAATGAAGTGATATGGTAATATATAAATGGGAATGTGGGGACAGTTTGGGGGAAGTTGTAACATGGGTGGGTTGGGGTCTGCCATACAACCCTTACTTGAGGGGCATAGCTTTTGTGGGCCAAATGTTGAGAAGAAGATGACAATTGAAACCCTACTCAAAAGGGTCTTGATATATATATATATCAATCACAAATAGCAAACCAAAAAGAAAAAGAAAAAAAAAGGAGGAAGTGTTGGGGGGTGCTGGTAATGTAAATGCCAGCCTTCTCATGGACCATCTTCAATTCCCATTCTTTTTTGTGCCTTCACTGCTAAAATAGCACAATCAGTCTTTCCCACATCCTAGCTGGGGTGGGGATGAAATGGAGAGAATGACCAATCATTGCCTTTCTTATGGCTTGCTGGATCCCTCAAGTGTATGATGAGTACTTGATAAAAAAAGAAAAAAGAAGAAGTGATTTGGTTTTTAGTATTGATTCTAGTTTTAATTTGATTAAAATACATATACTTTTTATACTATTTGATAAATTTTAGAAAATTATTTAATTTATAAATTTTCAAAAAATTCATATTTTTAATTTTTTAAAACAAACTTTTTCTCTTATACCTCAGATAAAAAAATAAAACACACGTAATATAAATATTATACATAAACTAATCAAATATCACTAATATGATAAATCTGTTAAACTCTTAAATTTGATTTGAATAAGTTAAACTTGACTTAAGAGCTAAACTGCATCATTTTGATTGACCCATATATGATGTTCATGTTTTGTAAATTTTATCGTTATTTTTTAATTGAAACTTAAAAAAAAGAGTTTTTTAATTCAAAACATTAAAAAACTTCAAAAATTATATAGATTAAAGAGTATTTTTGGAATATTCCTAAACCAAAAAAAAAAACTTTTGCTCTTTTAATTTAGTTGTTGAACTAATCAAATGAGTGGTTAAAACCTTTCCATCTTGTTACATACTTACTCCATACTTTCTCCACATCTTGTTTAGTGCAACTCAGCTTATTCTAATTCATTATCCTTTGAAAAGAAAAAAGACTTGTGCATGTGAAATGGTCCCAAATCCCAATTGGAAGACAAATAAGCCCTATATACTCAACTCAAAGTATCTTGGATCACTCAATGCCTGCATATCTTTCTTTTCTAACTTCTAGGCTATGAACATAACATTTGAAAAATATCAATTTATCAGAATACCAAACCTTGAAACTGAATTCATATGGACATTGCTTGGATTTCATGTTCTTCTCTAATATTAGAGAATCATTGTCACTTCAAGGGTTGAGAATGCCTGTAAAACGAAGCATTTCTTATTAATTTATTCTGTCTTGTGAATTTTCTTTTGTCTAATAAAGAGCAATGTGGAACCCTATGATTAGGTTGGCCTAACGCATATCTAGACAGCCATTAATGTATAATCTATACCTTTCAGCTTTCAAGCAAAGTATAGCCAAAGCACATGACTTGATCAATAGCAAGCCAATGTCAAAGAAACTGAAGCTTTCAAGTTTGGCTATCTTTGGAGTATTCATTTGATTGTAGCCAAGAGTGGCCCCATACCCATTTATGGTCATCTACAGTACTGTAGGTGAAACACCTTACATCTGATCTTCTTAGGGATATGCAGGTGATTCTGATACCTAAAAAAAAGATTAACAAACATGTCTAACTTTAATAATTTTGTGTCTTTAATTTCTTAGACATTACATGAACCAAGATTATGCAATTCTCTAATGGCATGTTTGGTTCACAGGAATAGGAATTCTTTTCCTGACCTATTCCTAAAACTTTCTTATTCCTTTGTTTGGTTAGATAAAAATGTAAGAATACTTAATCCTAAGATTAGGTATTCTTCAATTTTTAAGAATAGCTAAAG
>JANZLX010000003.1:31343166-31353201 GCA_025531955.1 Erythroxylum orinocense | reverse complement strand
TGTATTTTAAACAATTCACTTAACAAATAATTGCACTTCTTTTAACCTAGGCTAAAAGAGAATTTGCATCAAAGAATGAATAAGTTGCATAAGAATTTGACATTTTGTATACAGTAATTTCGGGACTAATTTACTTTTCTGCCTGTATCCTCCGTTGATGGACTTAGGGTATGTTTGAAAGTTTAGGGTGGAATGGAACGGAATGACAATTAATGGAATGGAATGGAATGAAATGGGTCACTTTATTGTTTGAAAGTTTAAATAAAATAAGAGAGGAACTCCTTTGACCATTGTTTAGAAGTGATACTAAAAATGAATGGAATGAAATGACTTGTAATCTTTTTTTCCAAAATTACCTTTGTAATAAAATATGCACAGTTGTCATGAAACTATTTTAATAACCCCAAAGTATTTCAAATTGTAGGATGCCCAGAATATAGTTTTGTCATTTTCCTATATAAGCAATCAATTTTCTTGTCCTTTTTCATTAACCCTCATCGCACTGTACTCTTCGTTAGACATTTATTTATGTGTCTTGTTATGGTTGATAATCATTCTTGGCGTTGTAAATCTATTTCTACATTTCGCAATGTATACTAATAATATATTTAAAATTTATGAACCTTCACAATGTATTAAAAAAAACCGTTTTTTTCACCTTATCACCATTAATGTAACTATTATTTATAGCATTGAGGTTAACAGTTCTATAAATTATAATATCCTCTAAGCAATGTTATATTCCGAGAGACAAATGACCATAGTAGCTGTGGAGGAAAACGTTCGTCAATGGAAGAAGCCAGTTGAAGGAAAAACACAATAGGCGTAGTAACATGTAGCCGCGTAGGTATTTGCTAGATTGTATGGTTGTAATTTCATTAATTTTTTTAGGATACTTTTGTCATTAAATTAGGATTTGAAAGGCAAGCCCTGTCATTCCATCCCTGACCCCCCAATTTAGGAAATCACAAAATATTAGATTTTGGATGGCAAAAGATGGCTTTCAAAATTATTAATTGTCATTCCATTCTGTCTCAAAATAGAATTCCAAACAATAACCTGAGTCATTTAGGCTATTTCATTCCATTCCCTTCTATCCCTCTACTCACATCCAAACATACCCTTTAAGCTTTTCTGGGATTTGATAATTAGCCAGGTTTTAATCAAACGCTACACTGATACAATACATAGAAAGCCTATTCCAAAAAGGCTACAACAAGAGTTTAGGCCTCCTGACCCACAAATGAAACGATGGGATTTGATAATTAGTCAGGTTTTAATCAAACGCTACACTGATACCAACAATACAGAGAAAGCTTATACCAAAAAGCTGAAGTAGAGGCTCTAAGGTCAGCACCGGCTACAACGAGAGTTTAGGCCTCCTGACCCACAAATGAAACGAAACCTGCTAAATAAATAAAATGATAAGATTTTCGATTTCAGTTAACCATATTTTATTAAATTTTATCCTTATATTATAAATTTCACATAAATATGTAAATAAAATTTAATAAAAAATGATATAAACTTGTTATATTTTATTAAAATTTATTACATATTTATGTGAATTAATATAAATAAATTTTATTTACATATCCATGCAAATTTACGTCAATATACTAATAAAATTTAATAAAATACGGTAATTTCACTAAATTCACATAAATTTGTGGATAAAATTTAATTAAATATATTAAAAACTAGTTAATTGAAATTTATATAAATATATGGATTAGATTAAGTGACACAAAATTAAAACAAGAGACTCCAACCAAGGCTCAAGGTTATCTCAAGCTACAACAAGAATTCAGGGCTCCTAACCCACAAATGAAACGAGCTAAATAGAAGCCATTTCTGCCGTGAAAAAATTAGACTTTTTAGAATTAACTTAGACTTAATAATATTTGATCTAATCTAATTGAATATAATTAAAATTTAATTGAGCCTAAGCTTAGTTTAAATTGCTTATATTTAATTGAGCTTTAATTAAACCAATTAAGAGAATTGATTTGGCTTGGCCAAATCTGTCAAGTTCGATCAGGGCCTTACTCGACCCGACGCATTACTATTTTTAGTGTTCATGTAGGTTTGGTACAATCTTTTTATCAGGAAACTTGTGATTTTTTTTAACTTGCTCAAGAAATTTGTTCTCTTCATGTTTCTTATGATCAGAGACCAAACCAGTAGGTTGTAATGGTCAACCTGGTACGTTGTAATTGGCAAAATATGGAAGGAAAGGTGCAGAATCCGGAAAGGACAAGTGATGGCTCTATAGAAAACAATGGTTAAATGCTGTTCATCCTCAAAATACATATGCAGAAACATATGTGGGTAAAGAGAAACAATTTGTGTGATTAGGCAATGTACAAACATTAAGCAAAGCGATCAGTCATCTTCCAAGTTCAGTTTTGAGTTGAACAGGACGGTCCTCTGGAGCAAGAACTCGTTCACGGGTTTGTCAGTTTCTTTATGTATCCACCATGTCTGCCCTCACAACGTCCAATATTGGAGCTCTGCAAATCGGACATTTTCCACTACTCCATTGCAACTCATGAGCACACTTGAGACAGGTACACATATGTCCACATCTGATGAAGAACATTTGTTAAGTACAATTAAACCAATCTATGAGTATTAGTTTTGAAGATTTTAGATTGAACCAAGAAGTGTGGGATCAGAAGCAAAGTACCTGTACAGAAAACAATCGACCTGCAATTCATAGCAGATGCGGCAAATTCGCTTGGATGGTACCTTCTCAATTGAGTTTCTTCCTTCCACTTGAACTGTAATTTGTAGGTTTTCTGAGTCTTGATCATAAGGAAATGGATGGAAATACTGAAGAACAGGTTTTTCATTCTAAACTTACCAGGCGGATGTGCTATGTGTTGCATGGAGTTTGCCAATTTCACTTGCATCTCCACACAGCTCAGAACTGATTTCTTGAGTTCATGCAGCTCGCTTTGCAGTTGCTCCATATGCCCTCTTAGATCATATATCATTTCCATTTCCTGTAAAGTAACGCCAGAAATTATTAGCATCATCTCCTGCAAGTGGCTTTTACTGGATTTGATCAAGAACTTTAGGTAATTACAATCGAGGGATGGCTTGCAGATGAAGAATGTGGCCTGTCCTGAGTCAATGCCTGAGAGGGTACACTCAAAAAAGAAGGTGCACTTGAAACTTGTCCATCATCATCAACAGCAGCTTCATGATGATCGTTGTGATTCCACATCCTAAATGGAGATGAAGATTGGATTGTTGATGAGGTTTCATCAAAATATGCAGAAGCTTCGATATACTGATCAACGGGGCTTTCTCCTATATATTGAATCATCGAGCTCTCTCCTCCTCCTTCACCATTTGCTTCTTCTTGTAACAATCCACCTTCTTCTCCTTCTACTTCTCTTTCTACATCATCTGCTACTTGTTCTCTTCCTTCTGTTTCGCTACCTGCTACATTCAAATGCCTCCTGAAGTAAGACAATCTGGACAACTCTTCAGCTTCACTTCCCTCATCAAGTTCTTCTAGACTGGCTTGTCTTTGTGCACGTAACATCATCAATTCGTCCATCTTATCTCTGAGATCACCAGCAAGAAAAGTTGATACTGTTTTTCTGCATCAACAATACAACCAACATCAGATTTTGTTCATTTTTGGATTGATGTTGAAGTGGTAAGCATGTAGGAGAACATCATACCTTTCAATGAGCTGCCGTCTCTCATCGTTGTCCGAGCAAGTAAGCATCATCTCCTGATACCATGCTTGTCTCCGGTCTTCCCAATAACTCTTCGGCCGAGCTATGTCAGTAAACCAGTCATAACTAGTCACTTCAAAATCCTGCTGGTAATTGAAGTCTTGTTCTGTCTCATTTTCATCCCACTCATTCAAGGACTCAGTTACCTGTGAAGCTTCTCCAGGTTCAAGATCTTCAACTTCGTTGGGCCTGATTTCCTGCCATGTTATATTGATTCGTACATGAACATCTTCGAGACTTTTGCTAGTTGAATTCTCTACTAAATCTGCAACTTGCTGCTCAGTAGTGGAACTTTCTTGATGATGACCATCTGCACAGTGGTCCTGTGTTGGGGGCAATCGATTTTCTACTTGTGCAGCACGATATTCTTGCTGATGACCCTTTTCAGGAACTTGGTTAACGTGTAAGGACAAGTTCTTTACTTGAGATGCACTCTGATCGGTGGTAGTGGAACATTGTTGGCGATCATTATGTTTAGGAGTTTGCCTTGGTGGCAACTCTACTTGGGGAACACCCTGCTTTGCTTCAGGAGTCTCACGATGGTCACCATCTTTAGTGTGCTCATTTTGAGTGCTTGAAGAATTGTTCATAAGCACATTCTTGACATGGTTGTTGCTTCTTGAAGCAGAATCTGCCTCACTCATGGATGTCATGGCTTGCTCAATTCCTTCACTAAATATTTCCCTGCATAATTATCAAACTTTTGAGTAGAGATTCCATTGGAGTAGAAACAAAACCTATTGGCATTGATTGAAGAACTCGCTAATAATGTGATACAGTTCATGGAATTTGTACTTTGTTTCAATGCATCAGAATCATAGTTCATATATGTATTTGATACCTGAGATGCATGATCTTAGACCTCTGTTGCAATTGGTTAGCTTCAGACGTCGGTGCTGTTCGGGTTATTTGCAGCCGCTGCTGACTTTGGACCATATCATCTCGCCGCCGTAGGAATCTTAATCGGAGTAAAGACTGAAATTGAAGCATTACAAACAAATACACGATAAAATATTTTCAGTAACAATAAGTTGTGACAGAGATGAAATTTCCTGACAAAAGGCAGAGGTTGACTTCACCTGAATGCGGCCACGATGAGGGAATTTCGAAACAGATTGGCGTTCTGTTAATAAGTTAAGCTCTCTATGCCTGTCTTGTTCCATGTGCAAAAGCAAATCATGGAAAGCTTGTCTTCCTCTAATCCTAGGTGAACTTACAACCTGTGAAAACCCTCTTTGCTCTGCAGATTCAGAACCAGCACAAGTCCTGCGCTCTCTTGGCACATCTCCAGCATTGATTGTCTGACCCTGATCATTACTGTCAGAAGTCAGTTTCTTGATTATGTCAGCAATCCTAACTTTCTCTCGCTCCCCTGCACTCGAAATTCTGGAATTCATCGAAGAATGTCTGCTCTGTGGGATTGTGTCACAATCAGCAAAAGAGTCAACGTTTGAGGCAGAGTCACCTGCATCAGAGCATCTCGGCGGCGAGGGCAATGTACTTTCTGTAAAGTTCGATTCAAAGCTTGTCCTGTTCGTGCTAGGACAAGTGGGGTTTAGGGTGCTGCTAATACTGTTGGATCGATTTAACTTGACATCTAGTTGACTTAGCCTCGCTTCCCATATCTGAACCAGTGAAGAGGCTCCGAGATTCTGACTTTCTGATGAATTGCCACACTGGGTCGCAGAATCTGATGTATTCTGAGAACTTTCTCTTGCAAAAGACTGTCCATTTGAGGATGCAACCACCCATAACTCTGCCTCTTGGCTTTGTTTCTCAATGGTTGAGACCATTTCTCGAGCCTGTTTTGCTGCCCACCGATCAACATTCCTTGCCTGCTTGCGACTCATGGCTGGTGAATCACCAATTCCATTGACATTTCTGGCTTGACCATTGGTCATGTATCGTAAGTTTCCATGATCAGGCTTTGGATTGATCCGGTTCTCAGAATTCTCATTAGATGAAACAGAGATACATGTGTGGAGATGGTCTCTGACTAGTTCCTTGAGGTTTCTCTGGAAAGCGGCATTGGTCTCTCTGCCACCGCACCTGTTACGCCTGTTCTGATCCTGAAGAACGCAACCAAAAGGCGAAGATGAAGCAATCTCAACTTGGAAAGACGCCATTTTCGTTTTACTCTTTCACAGCATACAAACAAACATTGCTAATCAAAACTGGAGGTGACAATGACATCGTCTCCTCGCACATGAACAGCAACAACCCATTTTTGTTTTCATGGGATTGGGGAGGATTGTGGTGGGAATCAAACCTCTCAATCTCTTACACCAGTAGATCTTCTCCTTTTTAGAACTGGGAAAACCTTAAAAAGTTAGGGAAACACGTCACAGAAAACAGAACTACGAAAAATAGGGAAGAGGATGTAATGTGCAAAATGAATGGTTTTGGTTTAGCTATTTTATGGGAGTCCTCGAGAGACAACTTTGACATAGAAAGATTTCGTCTAAATTGGTCTGAGAAACGGTTGTTTGTCTTAAAAAAAGGACTTTAGCATGAACGAACCAGAAAAAAGAAAGAAAAAAAAACAGAGTAACTAAGAAATGGAGGGAGAGAAACAGAGACAGAGACTTTTTGATAGATTATGGAGTGTGAGGGAAGAAAGGAAGGAGACGTTAGTTCAATTAGCCGTTGGGAACAGAGGAACGGTCCCAAAAGCAAGCTCATGAACTAGGAGGAGCTACTTTGCAATTGTTACTTTTTTGACTATTGCTTTATAATCTTTTTTTTTTTGGTATAATTTGATCGTATCAACCATATTATAAATATGTATTTAATGTCTATTTAATTAACTTTGACTTTTTTATTTTTGACTGGTTTAATAGTGTTAACCATCAATAAATATGATAATAACATATAATAAAATTAGAATTATTGGCAATTTAATATGAAATTAAATTTCTTTTTATTTTTTCACGTTTATTTTTTATGTACATATTCAGAAATAGTCTCTTTATTAGTTATGAGTAAAATTTTATACTAGACTTCTCTAAACCCGAGTATCATTGAAATTTTTACTTCTGATTATTATTACTTTATTTAATAAAATTTTGTCTAATTTTATGAATTTCCATAATGATAGTTACTCAATAATAATTTTTATTAATTTTTATAATCTTATTTTTTGGGTATAAATTTACAAATTTATCGTATCAACTACATTATACGTATGTATTTAATGTCCATTTACTTAACTTTGACTAATTTTGAGTGGTTTAAGAATGATAATTAATGGATATATATACATTAAAATGAAAATAAATATTTATTAAACTCATCCTTATTTTACTTCGTTTTACCTTTTGAAACTAATATTACACATCACAACATACCAAATTTCTTGATAATTTTTATGAATTGTTTTATAATCTTATATTTTGGTATTAATGTCTATTTAATTAATTGTGACTTTTTTATATGTTTTTTGGACTGGTTTAATTGTGCTAACTAATTGATTGTATTATTCAATATGTTAAAAATCAAACCAAAAGTTAAACTACTAAGAAAAAAGGTTTAAAATTTACAAGGTTCAATCGGTATTAAACCGTCATAAAACACCCTAAAGATTGAATGAAATTAAGAAATTTGAAATATACTTAAGAGATATTGTCCTTATTTATCGAAAAACTTGAAGTTTAATAAAAAGAGATTGTTAAATAAAAATTAATTGATTGGTTTTGATTTATAAGAATTTATTATCTTATAAAATTGATCGATTAATTAATAAATTGACCAGTTTTTAACAACAAGAGTTATTAAACTAAATTGAACCGAAAAGTTAAAAACTGATTAGACGATTTGAGATTTTTACGATTTAATAGACTGAACCGGTTAAGTTTTGTAATAATTGGTAATATTACGAATATATATAAATAATCACAATAAAAATAGTATTATAGACAAGTTAATATAAAATTTAAAAAATAAACGAAAACTTAACATACCTTTTTTTTTCAAATTTGTTGCCAATTTTTTTGAATTGCCATAATGATAATTACTCAATAACAAATTTTGGTATAAATGTACAATTTTATCGTATCAGCAACATTATACGTATGTATTTAATGTCCATTTAATTAACTTTGACTATTTTTTATTTTGACTGCTTTAATAGTGTCAATTAATGGATTGCATTACCATTTATACATGTCAACAACCCACCACAAAATTACTATTATACGCAATATAAATGAATTAAAAAGCTTATTAAACTAATCCTTATTTTACTCCATTTAACCCTTTGAAATTAATATTACATATTTTAACACATCAATTTTTTTAATTTCTTGCCAATTTTTTTTAAATTGTCATAATGATAATTACCCAATAACAATAACTTAGCACTACATACCCTTTTTTTTGTGGTGCAAATATACTTATATAGTATAATATACCTCTGAGCATACCAACTATGTTATACGTATGTAATTTATGTCCATTTAATTATTTTTTATTGGTCTAATATTATTAATTTTAGGGTCAATTATTAAAAAAATTTCAAACTATTGTCAAATTGTCAATTATAGTATGAACTTAAAAAACAACAATAAAATGCTTAAACTTTCAATTTTTTTTAATTCTATCCCAACGTTAGGTTCATCGTTATGTTGGTTGGCGTGACACTGCCACGTGTCTATGGGCCCCCACTAATTAGACACGTTAGTGTTATTAAGAAGATGTCGCCTGATTAGCAAAACGACGTCGTTTGTTGGACTTAGTAAAATGACATCATTTTGGTTATTATCAAATGTCACTCTCTTCTCCATTGTCAATAGCCCCAAAACTCTGTAACTAAAATCCCTAAGCTCTGCTTTGTCAATAACTCGAAAAGTACGAAACTACTAAAGTCCCTAATCATGCGTGGGTGCTTCTTCTTCGTTACTCTCACGCTGTAAATCCCTAATTTTGATTTCTTATGCACTCCCACTCTCACATAGGAGCTTCTTCTTCATCCATCCCTAATTTTGTCTTCTCTCACGAACTTTCACTCTCATTCTCACACAGAAGCTTCTTCTTCGTCAGTCTAAATCCCTAATTTTGTCTTCTTTGACACACTCTCGCTTTGACGTGTTAGGTTATAATTAAAAAATTGAAAATTGAGGTATTTTATTGTTACTTTTTAAAATTGAAAAATTTTTGACTTTTTTTTGGTAATTCACCCTAAATTGATTTTAAAGCTAATAATTTACATATAATTCAATTTAGGTTAATAAGTTAAGATTAAATTGATCAAATCTTATGCTAGACGGAGATTAGTTTGAAATTTTGACAAAATTTTTTATTTTTTAGTGGATAAAAGATTAAATTATTAAAACAATATTATTTTGTCTCATAAGTAAATCAAATTTCGAACGATCCGATTTTATTATTAAATTTGGGACTATCCAAACCCCAGCTACTCTATATACAACGGGTAGAGGAAAAAAGAATTCAAAAATTGATCAAAAAAACATCCTGCATGTGTACAAATAGAGGGCACAGGAGATTTCATATGAACAAAAGAATGGGAAAGTAATGTAGTAGAACTGTAGAAGCAACAAAGGCAGTCAAATTCAGAATGAAAGCTCTTTAATGCTAGATTTGCCGCTAGATGTCCTTGGCTTTAGCTTCCAAGCATCCACCATGTCTTCTCCTTACTAGCATCCATCAGAGGTAGCTTTGGAAAACAAATTAGACAAGAACAATAAGAAACTACAAACTGGAAAGTATTCATGCTTTTTGTCAAGAAACGAATCGAAAGTTTGGAACTACACTCGATCATAGAAACATATGCAAAGCTCATAAAATGAGAGAACACAGAGATTTCATGCTTTTGTGATATGCCATAAGGCAACTATCTCATTCATTTCAAAACTAATTATTCAGTCTTGAATGTTTTACCTCATTCAGGATATGTTGTATTATAATGTACCTCTACCCAAAAGCTCAAGAAAATAATTGCATGTAAAGCATCCATTATCATACTGTAGTTAAGTAGCAATGTGTATTAGTCCTCAATGCCAAATGCTTCCCAATAAGAAAAAACAGAGAATAAAACTGACACAAAAGCTTACATAAATTTTAAAGTTAGACTCAAGGACATAGCTTATTGATAGAACTCTCCAATACTTATAGGTTTTTGCACTGAATATTAGTAGTGAGTAACTTGGAATCTGTAGCGCCCCAAATTAGAGGTTAGAATATTAAATAAAGTTAGTACGAATTATGTTTGTTATTTGCTTGTTAAATATTTGCTTAATTGTCCATACGGATTAGGGCATGCATT
>JANZLX010000003.1:31320641-31331460 GCA_025531955.1 Erythroxylum orinocense | reverse complement strand
AGATGGCTGGTGAAATTGCGACGAGTGTCTTCACCCCTGAAGTTCAAGAAGACATCGTACTTCAATGGATGAGTGGCCGAAGAAGAAGAAGAAGAAGAAGAAGCCATTATTGTTGAACGAAGGGAGTGGAAGATACCTAATAATAGAAAATGGTCATTCATAAGCTTATATGCACTATCGAAGACAATGAAGTCGTCTTAAGAAAGCATTTTTTTTGTTGACTGTGAAGCCTCCGTGAATTTTCTTCGAAAAGTAGATGACGGTGAAGCTTCCATTCCATCAACTTCCCCTAAAACGTAAAAGCTTCCATTAACTTTTTAAGTGTTATACATAATACATAAAACGATATTAAGAAAGCCCATAAATTAAGAAAGCCCAATTTCATAAAGCCCAACAAGATCATCGTTCAAAGGAAATGAAAGAAGCCTACAAGTGTAGTAGACGGAGGGGAAGAAAAGAGAGAGTGAAAGTTTGTGAGAGTTTGGGGGAATCGGTGGTCATCGTCGATGGCGTTGAGTGCGACGGTGTTAGGAGCGTTGCTGGGGCTTGGAACCCAGATGTACTCCAATGCGCTTCGGAAGCTTCCGTACATGCGGCGTGAGTCTGTTCATTAGCTAATTGATTGATTGATCGAAGGAGGATTGATTCTTTTTGTGTTTGATTTGATATGATATGATGTTGAAATGTTTGCAGATCCATGGGAGCATTTGATTGGGATGGGACTTGGAGTGGTGTTCGTGAATCAGTTGGTGAAATGGGATGCTCAGCTTCAACAGGACCTCGATAAGATGCTTGAAAAGGCCAAGGCCGCAAACGAGCGTCGCTACTTGGGTAAACCCTAACCATGTCCTTGAATTGGAATTGCCATATTAAAATGATGGAATGTTTATGGGTTGAACTGGGTTTGTTCAGGACGAAGTGGGTTTTGTCATTAAAGGTCGTAATTACACGGTTTTTAGGACTATGTAATTAACGTTTTCAATTTGTTGATTGAGGTGCAATTGGATTTTACAAAAAGGTTTTGCTTGATAAATATCATCCCTTTGCCAAAGAGGGCGTACTGGCTTACTGTGTTCGGTGAGGTTTTTGAATTCGCACTAGCTTTAATTTTGGATGCTTGATGCTGTTGTTTTGCTTTGATTTCTGATACGCTTTGAAAGATTATGATTGTAGTTCTGATATGCATTTTATCTGTGTTACTTGTTCGTTGTTTTTCTCTCTAGTTCTTGTACAGAGGATAATAGGCTAGACATGTATGGTTTGGTGTGGATGCCTGTAATGATCACCTTTTTCTGATATGAAGAAACTCAATCTATTGTATTGTTTCCGCACACTTTTTTGGTTTGCTCGTCTTTGAATATATCTATCTTCTGGCTTCATTTTCATATTTGAAGCCCCTTAGTTTGAGGTATCTTTATGAGTGCTGCTGTGCATTTTTCTCTCCTCTTCCTCACGTTTGGTCTTCTGTTTCTAGCTTGTTCTTTTTCTTTCTTTCTTTCTTTCTTTGGTTTTGGGAAAAATGTTTGTCCATATAATTCTCATTTGTGTTTCTATTTCACCATCCTATGTACTTCTCTTCACTGGTACTTATCCTTTGATTTCTGTTGCAGATGAAGATGAAGATTAGCGGCTTATCTGTTGATGTTTGCTCCTGCCTTAAGGAAGATGTTTCAGTACCATAAATGTGCATCTGTTATCAATTATTTTATGCTACTGTGTTTGTATGGTTGCTTGAACTTTTTGTAATGTTACTTGCGCATAAGTTGCTGATGTTTTGATAGAGCAAACTGGCAAATTTCTAATAAATTTAGGCGTCATTCAGAGCAATTTCCATTCTGCTGCAATACTCATTTATGTTTATGACATTGTACAAGTTTTATGGCCAGGTTTCAATCTTTTTAGAGAGTAATTGCTGAAAAGAAGAGGTTGAACACTACACCTGGAAATAAGGACAGGCTAAATACTGCAAACAGATCAAGGATGTTATTTGATTTGCTTATGCATGAGATGATCGAGGATGTTGGTTGTTATTTCTGTTGTTGTCTTTTATGACATATGATACACCGCCAACAGTACAAAAATTCTGGACCAGTACTTGGCACTCATTTAGATTTCAGAACATAACAGTGGTAATAATCCTCAAGTGTTATTTGGGGATCAACTTGGCACATAGTTTCAGCAAATGATCTACAAAGCTAAACTGATTCTTTTCTTATATTTCAATTTTGGATATATCGTTAATGTTACAAAAATCATATGTAAGGATCCATGTCCATCTTATCAAGCTCTGCAACCCTGTTATTAAACAAATGCAGGAGAAGATTGCATGCCTGCCGTGACGAGAGCCTTTCCTGTGGAACGGTTTTTGTGCACTGCAGTGCTATTTCAAGCATTTGATATGCTGCAGATTCTTCCCCTTGTAACATTGGTTGTAACGCAGGATCGATCAATTCTTTACGAGCAGATCCTTGCATTTCAATGTTTTTTTCTACCCATCTCACCATGTCAATATCAACACCAAATGTTGCATCTGTTGGCATTTTCCCACTCACGAGCTCCATTAGAACGATCCCCATACTGTAAACATCACTCTTCTCTGTTGCCTTGAATGAGTAAGCATATTCTGAAAACAAATGAATTTTGCCAATGTTAGACAGTATTATAGTTGAAAACTAAATGGAAACAGTAACTGAAGTTGATACCTGGAGCGATATAGCCATAAGAACCAGCAAACCAGAAACCTGATTCTGTATTCGACTCAACGTTTTCCAGGACCACCTTAGCCAGTCCGAAATCTCCCAAATGTGCTTCCATTTCAGGGTCCAATAATATATTGCTTGATTTGATGTCTCTATGAATTATGTGTGGAAAACAGTCATGGTGAAGATACTCCACTCCTTGAGCTAGTCCAATAGCTATTCTCAACCTAGCTTCCCAGTCCAGGATGATCTTCTTTCCATCAGCTGGCTGTTTATGCAGCCAATCCCACACGCTTCCATTGTCCATGTACTCATATATCAACAGATTAGAACCCACAAGTCGGTTGCTACAATATCCCAACAACTTCACTAGACGCCTGTGTCTGATTCTTCCAAGTGTTTTTATTTCTCTTGTGAAGCTTTTATTGAGTAGAAAATCATCCTTCCATGGAATTTGCTTGACTGCCACTGTTTCTCCAGAGGGAAATTCAGCTCTGTATATAGTTCCAGAACCACCCGTGCCAATGATTAACTGGTCACATAGATTGTTTGTGGCTTTCATAATGTCTTCCCATCTGAAATCTCTCTCGGCAGAACCCCTCAGAAACAGGGGTCTCCTCTGTGCTTGGGAAGAACTTGAAGAGTAAATGTAGTTCACTTCGCTTGATCTTTTGAAAGATTCTCGTTTCTGTTTGAAGAAGAGAGCAAGTACAAGTAGCATTAGAGCAAGCGCAGCCAAGGTTGTGATTGCTGAAATTGCCACCACTGTTCGCTCGCTCAGGCCTGACCGTCGGCTGCTAGATGCTGCATTGCAGCTATTAAGGGAACTTCCACAGAGCTGCAGGTTTCCTTCAAACCACTCAGCTGGCCACTGTGAGAATTGCTTGCCCAGTTTACCTTGAAGATTGTTGAACGCGAGATTGAGTTTGCCAAGGCTGCTCATTTCTCCAACTTGGGGAGGGATTTCTCCAACAAGCTGATTGTGAGAGAGATCAAGCACTTCAAGTTTGGTCAGCGTACCAATTTGTGGTGGTATTTGACCAGAAAGATTGTTGTAGCTGAGGTCTAACATGCTTTGCAGATTCTTGAGTCGTCCGATCTCGGCAGGTATTTCGCCACTGAAGCCGTTGCGAGATAGCCGAAGCTCATACAATTTGCTCAGCTTTCCCAGTGATGCAGGGATTGGCCCTGATAGTTGGTTATTGTTCAGATTGAGAACATTAATAGATTCAAGGTTTCCAACCTCAACAGGAAGAGTTCCATTCAATGAATTGCTATCAAAAGAAAGCACCAACAATTTGGAACAATTGAATAGCTCTGGAGGAAGAGAGCCAACAAATTTATTGGAGGCGAGCTTAAGCTCACCTAATAGGGGTAAACTACCCAACCAAGGTGGTACAACCCCAGAAAGAAGGTTGTTGTTCATGTCAAGGTGGGTCAGTTTTTTGCACAGCATCAGCTGTTGTGGTATTTCTCCTGTGAGCAAATTTCCCGAAATGTCTAACAGAGACAACTCACGAACTTTTCCCAGTGTCCATGGAATGTTCCCGGTAAACTGATTGTTTCCTAATCTCAGTCTTTCAAGAGAAGGTGAGTTTCCTATCTGGAGTGGGATTTCATGATCAAATGCATTATCTGTGACATCAAAAGATAGAAAGTATCTCGAGCTACACAGTGAAGCTACGCTGCCAATCAGTTTGTTGTTGGAGAAATTGATTCTTGTCAGGTTCCGTAAATTGGTAAGCGAATCAGGAAGTTTACCTTCAAGAGAATTGTTGTAAAGCATAAGCTCTTGGAGAGCTTGGAGAAATCCAAAGTTTTCAGGAATGGCACCAGAGAGACGATTGTCAGCCAAGTCCAGAATATTTAGTTGGTGACAGTAGCCTAAACTGGCAGGAATTGAACCCACGAGCTCATTTTGCCTTAAATGCAGCAGTTTCAGTGCCTCAAGCCTCCCAATAGTGAAGGGTATCTCCCCATTGAAATGATTTCCGAAGAAATCAACCATTTGCAAGCTTGTACAGTTACCTATCTCCATAGGTATTTCCCCTGAAAAATGGTTGTCGTAAAGATACAGCACTTCCAGGTTGCTAAGCATCCCTATCTCTTTAGGCAAGTTGCCTTGTAAATTGTTGTGAAATAGTGCGAGTTCCTTCAGGTTGGTGAGGTTTGCTATTGATGGAGATATTGAGCCCACCAAGCTGTTATTGTGCAGATACAAGTCCGTCAGTCCAACCAACTCGAAAATCTCATGCGGGATTGAGCCATTAAGTGTGTTGTTAGACAAGTCCAGTTGTTTCAGCGCTTGGCATTGTTTCAGTTCTTTCGGAATTGGACCAGAAACTTGAACCTCTGCCAAAATCAAGCTCTCCAAGCTGCTGGCGTACGAGCATATGGTACTTGGAATGACTCCAGAGAGATTGTTGTTTGATAAGACCAAGTAAACAAGCTGTCCCATGCTGCCCAACTCCTCTGGAATTCCTCCAGAGAGACCGTTGATCGAAAGATCGAGGTTCTGAAGATTTCCCAATTTCGCTAGCGATTTCGAGATCGATCCTTCAAGCCTGTTGCTCATGAAGTTCAGGTACGTCAGCTGACTCAGTTCACCGAGTTGACCCGGTATCTCGCCTGAGAGACTATTGTTGGCAAGGTTTAAGATTTGGAGACTTTGCAGACGGCCCAGTTCTTGTGGGATTGATCCATTCAGGTTGTTAAGAGCTAAAGCCATGACTGTGAGGTTTGAGCAATTTCCAAGCTCCCCAGGAATTGGTCCCTCCAGTTGGTTCTGTTGCAGAATCAGCTTGTCAAGTCGATCAAGTTGTCCCAGTTCAGGAGGTATTGGCCCCGAAAGATTGCAGGAAGCCAAACCAAGAGTGATCAAGTTAACAAGATTACCAAATGAAACAGGAATAGGTCCGGTGAGTCCATTGTCTCCGATTCGCAAAACTCGTAAGCTTGTGAGAGAACCAAGCTGAGTTGGGATTGGACCCGTGAGTTGGTTAGAGAACAAAAGCAAAGATTCCAACGAAGAAAGGTTTGACAGAGTGGTTGGGATGGGACCCGTCAGGCTGTTAGAAGAAAGATCAAGGTGGAGCAGGTTTTGCAAGCGACCGAGTGAGGGTGATATCGACCCGGAAAGTGACGAGCCTGACAGATTCAGGCTCACCACTTGCATCGAGCCATCAAACGAGTTCAACCCACAAGTAACTCCTGTCCATGAGCAAAAGCTCGTGTTGTTCTCATTCCAATCATGCAGAACCTTGTCAGGGTCTTGTACGAATAATTTTTTTACCTCCAGAAGGATTGACATCTCCTGGTTTTCACACGAAACAAAACCAGAACCATACAACAAAACAACGACGAGAGCTGGCAACACTTGTTTCAACACCGCCATTTCCGTCGACAGAAAGCTTCAGGCAAGACTAAAATGACAAAGAACAGCAAGCAAACAGAAGTTGAAGGCCGTTTGAGGTGTCTGCTGCATGCTTCTTGGGATAATATGTCTTGGAGGATTGACTCTTGATCAAGTAGGCATTAATGGTAGGTGCTAGGTAGAGTTGATATCAGTGTTACTGGCGACTGTTGATGGACCAGAGAGTGAGACGCGTGTGTGGAGATAAGGTGGCGGCAGCCATGTGAGTAGGTGCACACGGAGCTCTACGTATGGGTCTTGAACTGTACGCAGAAGAAGATATTGAAGTCCTGCGTTGGGAAGAGTATTTTGCAGAGTCTTGTAAGAGAGGGGCCTTAAAATGGGTGAAGAAAACAGGAGACCATAGTCAGGGAAATGCAACAAACACCATAAATGAGGATTCCAGCTACAGCTGGAACTGTGCTATTGAGCAGGATCCAGAAGATAGAGATAGTGTTATAGGTAGCGAGCTTTAAATGTGAAGAAGCGGACGGACGAAGAAGGTCAAAGGCGGTCAGGGAAAGAAACATTAAATCATATGATTCAAAAGTGAAGAGCAATAAAAACAAGAGAAGTCAATGAGTACAAGAAACTTACAACATTAAAGACAAGATAAAACTATAAAAAGAAGGAAAAAGAGAGTAAATTAAAAATTATTAATTAAAATATGGTCCTTTTATTTTGAAACTTAAGTCCAAATAAAATTGGACATGGAGATTCAAAACTTTCCATTATATTTCAATTAAAAAAAGGGTCTTAAATTTTTTAAACTTTAAAATATTGTAATTTTGTTAAAATTTAATTAAATGTTATTATTTTATTAAATACCATAAAATTTATTAATTTCAATGTTGTCATCTTATTTTGAAGTCTAAACCTACAAAGATGCCTAAATTCAAGAAAAAAATAACTCGAACTATTTAAAAAAGGTCTCAAATTAAGTAATCCGATTCGAGTTAAAATAACATAGCTTTATTAAAATTTAATAAAATCACATCCTTTTATTTAACAATTCAAGAATTATTAATTAAAATGTCGTCATTTAATTTTCAAATTTAAGCCAAAGATAAAACAAGAATTATAGTCATGAACAACTTAACTTTTGTCTAATCCATTATTATGTTTAGTATATTCTACGATCATTGTCGCTAGAACCGCCGCTCCCTCTTCCTGCCATCAGAATTAACCAGGCTCTGATACCAACTGACGCAGCGAGTAAAGCGTAAACACACAAATTTCAATCCGAAACTTGAATTCAATTAAGAGAATCCTCAAAATATGAAGTTTTTTCAAAAGTCTTCAGAATAGTGTAAAAAAGAGTTTAAATAGGTCTCAAACCCTAAAACGCAAATAGTTAAAACAACAGAGTTTAACTAAAAAAAATTGTTGACTATTTGAAGCCCATCAAATCTGCGAACTCTTTCGTTTGAAAAATCATCCGCAACACTTTCCACGACATTGATTTTTTATATATACTAAAATACATAATAAAAAAAACTACTATTCAAAATAAAACCAAAGTATTTCGATATTCTTAGGTTGAGATTGAACAAGAAGAGATATGGGATTACGGTATGAAGATGCAGTGGTTAGATGACGGACACGAGGACTGAGTTGTGGGTTTGCTTGAAGTAGTGCATTAGCTCAGACTGACTTAAACCCTTGTGAGAAAGTGAGCAGTTGAATTGCTCTTTTTTCTTTTCTCTGTTTTTGCATTATAAAGGTTTCATTACAGGAGTCAATGGAGTCACCAACTCTGTCATTCTCTACGTAAGCAACACCAACTTCCAAATTCTGATGGTTTTAGCTAATTAGGTTATGGTTTTAATAATGTTGTTACTCTCTATCATTGTTTTGGGTTGAGCTACCAAACCTTGATGTCTTTTTGTGGCCTCTTTTCTTTTGCATTGCCTACTCCAAAACGGCCTAGCTACTTAAACCTTTTCACTTTCTCCAGTTAAGTGAACAAGAAGATCATTGTTTCTAAATAAATAACAAGTTTTTAAGTGTTGCATTTTTTATATGTTTAATTTAGTTTATGCTTAGACCCCGTTTGACAATTAACTGATTGCATTAACTGTTAGCTGAAAGTTGGTTATATCAGATTAAATTAACTGTTTGTTAGAGATGTTTAATAAAATTAGTTGTTTAGTATTAACTGTTTATGTGTAAAATGACTTATGAAGATATAATCTTTAAAAAAGTTATAAGAATATGAAGATTATATATTTTATTATTTAGATATTTAATTCTAAAAAAATTAAGTTTATAACTCTAATAAAAATATAAAACATATCAATAAAACAATAACATAATTAATATTTTAAACTGAATTATTAGGATTTTAAAAGATTAATCGTTTAATTGAAATTTTTAAAAATATAAAACTAAATTAAAATAAATTTTAAAATCTTGATATTTTAAAATATGTTATACCAATTTTAAACAATGGTAGTTTTAAAACACATTTGTTAAAGAATCTCATAATTTGAAAAGGTATAACTCTAATAAAGGGAAATTATTTTGATTAAATTGAACTTATTATTTAATTTTAAGTTATTAATTTATCAAATAATAATAGGGAAATGATTGAGTTATTAATCTGTCAAGAGATAATAAGAAGGGAATGATTGGGTTTATTGTTGTTTTATGTTTTCTATTCTCTTATTAGTTTAATTAAGTCCAACCTACTTCAGCAACTTATAGAGGGTAAGTTCAAATAATTGTTGTAGAAAAAGTTTCATCTTCTACTTTCTGGGGCAAACCGTGACAAGAATATGCTCCCAAATCGATTTCCTGAGGTAGAACATTCAATATTTCCTCCCTTGTAAATTTCAGATCACGTTAAAAGAGACAAAAGAAAAAAAATTTGCAAGTTTTAATTAAAAAAAAGGGAGAGTAAATTAAATGACTTTTTAGTATTTTTTAAATTTAGCACCAAATTTTTTTTATTTTTTAATTTATTTATTATTCTTTTAAAACTTGTATAAATCAGGTCAAAAAGTTTTTTTTTCTTTTCACCAACTATCATATGAATGTTTATTTATTAATTATATAAGTATAAATGATATTTTAGCTTGATTTATATCAATTTTAAAAATACAACTAAATTAAAAAATTTAGAATTTTTAATACTAATTGAACAAAATTTTAAAAAGTTTGCACTTTTAAATATATAATCTCTTGAAATAATTATTCATAAGTGGTTGGGTCGGCTGTGCTAGGCCCAGAACCCATCTTCAAATGACCACGGCCTATCTGGTTCATCAGGTGTTAGACTCCCATGCAAACACAATGATATACGTAAAGACCTAAACCTAATGGTAACCCAGGTATATAAGGTACTATTTCACCGTAATACAAATACGAGATCACGACCCTAGCCTCTTCTCTATATTCAGCAACCGAAACTCTCTTAAAATACTAACTTGAGCGTCGGAGGGGCCTTCCGGGAACCAACCCCCGGCGAGCCATTATTTATTTTGTAGGTATTCAACAGCCAAAGTCACACAAAATTATGGATCCAAACAATGATGTTCAGCCCCAGCAAAATCTGACTGAACCAATAAGTATACAAAGAAAATAATTTGCTAAAACACTCGATATGTAATTTGTTATTAACAATTTATAATCTATTTATCATTTAT
This sequence comes from Erythroxylum orinocense, assembly GCA_025531955.1. Classification (NCBI taxonomy): domain Eukaryota; kingdom Viridiplantae; phylum Streptophyta; class Magnoliopsida; order Malpighiales; family Erythroxylaceae; genus Erythroxylum; species Erythroxylum orinocense. The sequence goes on along the minus strand of JANZLX010000003.1, from coordinate 31,321,702 downwards.
TTAAGTGAACTATGTGTATTAAATGATTACAGGATTTTAAGTGCCTGTTTGGTTGAGCTTTTAGAAGGTGAATAAGCACTTTTTTCACCACAAAAACTTTTTTTAAGAAAAATGAGTATTTGACTGTAAAATAAAAAAGTACTTTTTTAGTAGATATAATTTTTTTGACGACTAAAATACAACTTTTTAATAAACTCAAATTTAGAGCTTCTAAAAAAAACACTTTGTCAATAGATTTTTCAGATCAATTAATGAGCTTATTTTTCAATCGTTTTTGCTCTTATATTTTACACATAATTCTCACAATACCCACAAACTCATCTTCACGTTTATTTTGGGAATTATATAATATTATTTGTTTTTATATGTTTTAATATTTATTTTTTATATTAGTTTTACTTATATTATAATTCATCTAAAAGATTTGGATAGATATATTTTCATTTATGTTTCATATGTTTTAAAATTATATAATAATTAATATATTATGTTTTGCATATTGTTTAATATACTTTAAATAATTTTTGTTGGGCCCCGAAAAATTTTTCTTTATTTTCTCTATTTTTTAATCTATTTATTTATTTTTATTCTTGATTTATCAATTTATTTATTTGTCTATCTTAATTATTTTTTTATGTTGCCATAATTGTTTTAATTAAGTGTATATGTATATATTAATTTGAGTTTTGGATTTGGTAAACATGTTTGGGCTTTTAAAGAATGGGCTTTAGGATTGGAGAGCTTTAGGATTGGAGAAATAAGAAGAAGAAGGCTTAGTGGGCTTGGAGAGGGGGGAGAGCCCAAGAAGACCAAAACTATGTAGTTTTGGGAGAGTGAGTTAAGTGAGTTAGAACTAAAGGGAGAGGAGAAGGAGAGTGTCGTGAGTTTCAAAGAAAGAAGAGAAGAAAAACGTGGAAATAGAAGAAAGAAGAAGGGAGAGGATCGGCCAAGAGAAAGGAGGAGAAGAAAAATCGTGGGAAGGAGGAAAAGTGGAGAAAAAGAAGGGAAATCAAGTCATAAAGGTAAGTTCCTATCTTCTTTGTGCTAGGATTTCGAAAATG